>JAULBS010125452.1:0-13812 GCA_032355785.1 Symmetromphalus regularis
TCACGTGATGAGAGGTCATGACCTCTGAAAAGTGGTATCACACGTGTGGTGATACGATATTTATCACATGGGTATATTAAACACGGCGGTGTAATAAACATAACGTCATTGTAATTTTGTAAAAGTGCAAATGACGTCACTAAAACTAGGAAAAGTAACTGAAAACGTAAAGTTCATGACAAAGAATTTGTTTTGATTGTTTCACTCGCTCTGGACATAAATTTCATAATAAATGGTAGTTCGTTTAATATCCTCTACACAAAACTAAAGAATAATAAATCATATGACATTTAAATGATGTATGTAGGTTTCTAACAATTAATGTACACTTGACATAAAGTCGTTCGTTTTATACAGACGTTGAATATTATAATCACACTAAATACCTCCATTGGCAAGAAAGCGCTCATGTGGTTGACCGATAAACCCAGTTACTGAGGAAAATGTAAATGTGGTCAGCACATAAAAGCTAAGGGAAGAATAAAATATTTTAGATATAAAGCTTCCAGGATGATTAATGCCAATAAGAAACATTAAGTCAGTATATTTTTTTCCTTTATCGTCGAATATTGAAAATGCTAAAACTTTCTGGAACGCCAACAAATGTATCACCATACAAATAAAATGTAATTATTACATAAATAAACAAGATTGTGTAGACCTGCATTCACGAAGCACTGTCAGTAATGATTGTTGTTTTTGTGTTACGACCACTAGATCACATTGGTTTAATAATCATTCAATATTAGAAGGGTTATAAATTATATGCTATTACATAATGATTACATTGTATACAGTGTTATAAATCTGTGTGTGTATCACCATACAAATAAAATGTAATTATGACATAAATAAACAAGATTGTGTACACCTGCATTCACGAAGCACGGTCAGTAATGATTGTTGTTTTTGTGTTACAACGCCACATTGGTTTAATAATCATTCAATATTAGAAGCATTATAAATTATATGCTATTACATAGTGATTACATTGTATACTGAACTGAACTTTATTTTCACTCTGGCCGTAATTCAACGGCATAGGAGGCACAATAAAATATTATATACATAGATAAAATGACAAGATGGCAGAAAAGTATACTGCTAATAATGTACGGTGTTATAAATCTCTCTCTCTGTGTGTGTGTGTGTACGTGTCATTGTTAGTGAATGTGTTTGTATGTGTTTGTCTGCGTATGTGTTTTGTTTTTGTGTGTGTGTCTGATTTTGTGTTGTGTAAGTGTATGTCAGTGTATGTCTGTTAGCAGGCGCGGATGCAGGCTTTCTGAAAGGGGGTCCAAATGCGATGAGTGATGGTTAATTTCCACGTCCTTCCACTAGTAAAATGTTAAACAAAACTTGTAAAGAGGGCAGAGGTGGGGTCCGGACCTCTGAACCCCCTGAATCCGCTACTGGTCGTTGTATGAGAGTGTGTACGTGCGTGTGAATGTATGTGTGATTGTGTGTGTGTGTGTAATTGAGTGTGTGTGTGTGTGTTTGTGTTTTTATGTACAGGGGGAGAAATTAGGAAATTACATTCACTCGCCCGGGAGACTTGTTGTCTTAAAAAGTTTAATTTTAAGATTGGGTTTACTTTGAGAAGACAAATCGTATTGGTGATACTAAATTTGTATTTTTTTTAATTTAGGGAGTTCACTTAAAAATTGTTGTATAATATAGATATGATCGGCAAATTATCTATCTGACAGCTATTATCTCAAAATAATACAAATTCCTAATACAAGATTGGGAAAAAACAACGTCTACTGGCCCGGGAGACTAGCGTAAGTAAGGATTTACTCGCCTCGAGCGAGGAGGCGAGCGTTAGTTTCTATCCCTGATGTACATATGTCCTTTTTTTTTTTTTTATTCAGTTGAACAGCCTAATGTTTTAATCTTGATTTCCTCATATAGCTCACTACAGTGATAAGTACAGGAAACATTTTAATTCACCTTGTTATATTCCAGTTCTGTACCTTATCGTTCGACAATTATATTCTTGGTAGGAGTAGACATTATATTTATTATCAGCTTTATTTGTTTAATCAAATAGCATGGCGTCAGTGTGTGTATAGCGATAGTTAACATATTTATTACCAGAACATAGTGAAGACAGTTCAACAAGGTTATATTGAAAAACGATATTTTTTATTTCACTTTTATTTTACAACGGCTGGTAAGTTATCTAAATATTTCTTGGTCTAGAAAAGGAAAGGAATGTTTAACGATACCTCAGCACATTGTTTGATATTTATTTAACGACCCTCCCCCCACCCCAGCACATAACTAAGCATTGGCTATTGGGGGTCACACTGTGGTTACGCATAGTTTAATTATCAGCTATTAGAATTAGAAAATACGGGGAATGGGGTTGGGTTTTATTATTATTTTTTAAAACATATTATTTCATATTTCTGAATAATATTTGCAGAATTACAAATTAGTAGATAGTAATAACATATTTTTGATAACCTACTGCAGTTTTAGAATAAAGGTTGTAGAATATGTTCCAAGAAAGACCAGGTACCGCGGGGTGAGGGGGTGGGGTGGGGTAGAGGAGATGGCCTCCCACCTTTTGGGGGACTAATAATATTTTTTTTTTTTTTAAATTGATAAATAAAAATATTTTCAGGCTCGGTGGCAAAATAAAGTTGTCGAAATCATGAGAATTTTCGAAGTATGAGTGGGTATTTGCAGGAACGCTACTGCCCTTCGGTCACCTACTTTTCAGTGCCACCCCCACTTTCAATTGCACTCCACGGGGCCTGAAGATACAATTGTTTTGAGGTTTTTATAAAAACACTTACTTCTTGTAATGGGATGCGGGAACCGCGTGGTTCTAGGAGGTAGAGTTGTAAACGGGATGGGTGTTGGTGCCCTGGTAACTCCTAAACACAGACTCTCGTAATCAGGGCAGCAGTCGTACGCCATGTCGTTGCAGAAAACATCACAGTAGCATTCTGTGCCGAGGATGGGGACCGAGCAGTCGTCGTTGCGATCGTCACAACATTGTTGACCGAAAGGCCGAGTTGCGCACCAAGGTCCTGCCAAATCCGGTCCCCAATATTCCGAAGAAAAACACAACACATATGGAGCGAGGATAGAAAGGGTTAATACAGTACAGAATCCCTGATTAGGCATTGTCGTATTTTAAGTGTAAACACCAGATCTGCTGAGTACGCAGTAAATACTGACAACTAGACACGATACGGTATTCATACGCAGTAAAACCAGCGACAATTCACCAATACGACAAATTAAAATTCGTTAATATTTTTCAATGATTGAAGTTTTTATGAGTGAACAATGCAGGCAGCTATCCATATTCAGTTCAACACATCCCTGGGCAAAATCATTTTCTATCTCTCAATCATCAGATTTCAATTTTAAATTTTGTTTTAAGTAAAAAGGTATAGGTAATGCATATCACTCGTCATCACAACGTAAGGCGCACAGTGTTTGGATTCCTTTCCTTGAGAAAATATACAAAAATATTTTAAAACAACAACCAAATTTAATCCTTTTTTCCAAATAAATCCGTAAAGTAAATTGTTCACATCCGAAAAAAAAAAAAATGACAAGAGTATTTGTGAAATATCCTAATTAGTAATTAATGATATGTTGTTGTTTTGTTAATCCCTCCTCACACAACACACGCACCCGCCCAGCGTCCGCTTTCCTCCACGCAATACACCTCACACTATGCCATTGGTCAGGTCCAGCGTTCCCCCAGCCGCCGTCTTTCCAGTCCACTCAGAATTTATTTGCTCCGATCTCACAGTGACTGCCCCGTTATGATGACCTCTTGGTTAGTCACGTGATGACGGGTCAGCCGCCCCTCTCGCGTATCCAGTGCACGGTGTGTTATATATAAAGTTTGTCTACCTGCAGTCCATGTTCATAGTTGTACGTATATAATTTACCAGTAATATTGTTTGTATTTTTGTGTGTATTCGTGTCTTATATATAGATATAAAAAAATAATTACAATTACAACATATTAATCAAAATACAATATATTACAAAATTGAGGCTTACCAGAACAGTAAACAGTAATTTCCTAAACAGTTAATATGACTAAGTACTTCTGTTTCAACTTATTTTATTCCTTTCTTGAGAAATCCACTTTTACTGTATTCTGACGAACTGTAGTGTAATTAATGTTCAAGTCCACTTTCCGTCATTTGAACCCAGGAACAACACTTTGTAACTTTCATTCAAAAATACCAACTTGATAGTGAAATTATAAAAAAATCTCCGGACAGGCAACTTTAGCCAACACCTTTCATTCACTGATAAATTGGTTGACATCCACGAAAAGTTCCTCAGAAAAATTCACGGTTTGACACAATCCAATCAACCAATCAATCAATCAATCAATCAATCAATCAATCAATCAATCAACCAACCAATCAACCAATCAATCAACCAATCAACCAATCAATCAATCAATCAACTGGTTGAGTTCGCTGAGGAATCTTCTCAGAAATACAGCAGTGTGTATATATGCGTATGGATGCATGCATGCATGTGCGTATGGATGCATGCATGCATGTGCGTATATGTATGCTTACGTGTGTATGTGTGGATACGCATGTATGTGTATGTATATGAGTGTATATATGTGCGTGATTTGGGCCTTTCCCCAGGAATAATTTAAGGCGCTTTACATACATCGTCTGTCAAAAGTGAGCTAATCAAGGAATTATGATCAATTCCAGGTTCCCTATTTAAAACTTGTTTGTGTATGTGTGTTAATGTGTGTATGTATGTGTGTTAGTGTGTGTGTATGTGTGCGTGTGTGTTAGTGTGTGTGTGTATGTGCGTGTGTGTGCGTGTGTGTGCGTGTGTGTGCGTGTGTGTGTGTGTGTGTGTATAAAATAAAGCCCTACGCCACTCTACCTTTTCTGGAAATTATATATGCAATAAAAGTACCCGGATGCGGGAGGGAGATGGCTTCTGGTGGAGCCGGGATTGTCTATATCTTTTTCTCATAATTTTCTCATAGTTCAACTACAATCTACTAGCAGACTGTTTTTGTTTAAATCAACACTAATTGTGAATGCTCATATGATATTAAATTTAATAAAGGAATTCCTTTTGTAGTAACAAATTAAAATATTAACTTCATGTTAATGGGCGTCTTAGCTAAAACAGGTGGAGATAACTCTATTCCAGATGACGCGACGGTTGACAGGGTCCCAGAAATGTGCTTTGTCTCGTACTGGTATCATGTTATAAGCGACCAACCGTAACAATTTTACATTGCAATAAATTTGTTTATAGAGCTAAATATATGAAATAATACAATTTAAATGCATTCGACATTTTGTTGTGTGCCTGTTTACCATAACAGAGGCGAACATCGGTTTTTCAAAAAATGGTTATTTGCAGTTCATCGAGACAAGAGGAAACCACCTGAAATATGCCATAAACACGGTTTTTAGCTTATTTACAATCAAAAATGTGTTTCCCAATCAAAAATCCTCCCTAAGAAAATAATTCTGCCAAAATCGTAATCAATAAGTTTTTTTTTTTATTTATCTTTATTTAATTTTTAATTTTTTTTTGATTTTAGTATGATTTATTATGATAGTACCAGATCTTGTAATACAAAAATGCATATTTTAAAATATTTAGTATGCTGGGTCAATTTATCAAAAGAAAACAAAAAAAAGCCCGAAAAGGGTTATATAGCGAAAACGTCACAAAGTGAAAAAGGCACCAAATAATTAGACAAAACGGCACCTAGCCTTGTTTTTATTACTAAAACATTACTAAAATTACTAAAAAAATTAAGATTTGTTTTAGTATGATCTAAAACATTAGTAATAAAATAAATTTTAAAAAACCTATACACCTAGAAATATTAAAAGTTGTGAACAATTTCAAGTTTTCAATATGTAATAAAGATAGTATGTAAGGAAGGGGGTGGGGGTGTAAAATGAAGACACAAGTAGTTTATTACCACAGTGCCAGTCTTAATGGGTTATATAATTTGTGTTATTTTTACGTATGAATTATCACGCATTGGTTTAATTGCGCATTTCTTTGGGTAGTTTAGTTTCCTTGGACTAATGAATGTACCGATAAAAAATATTTGTACTAAATTTAACGTTAGTATTTTGAAATGCGTAAGCTAAAAAAACTCGTAACTGTGAAAATCGTGCCAGTGTTTTCAATTATATATACATAAATTATATGCATGAGACACATTCATGTTTGGATTTTGATAAAATTATTACTTTGAATTATGTATCAGTCATTGATTTTACTACATATCGTGAATCATTGGTGATAAGTTTGTACTTTTCGGCATTTTGCTTGGCTAAAACGGCATCGATTTGGACAAAACCGCAGCTTGATGTATTGACGTAAACGGCACCAATATTAATAATAATTATATATCATGCGTTGGGTATTTGAGTGTTAGCAGTAGCCCTTTGTACCTTCTTGGGTCGGATCGTTTTGTATTCACCTACCCCCCCCCCCCCCCCGCACCAGGTAATACCCGATAAACCATTGACAACAAAAACGTGTACAAATTTAAATTACTGTTTTTATTTATTAGTTTGAAAAAATACACAATACACTGGTAGAATTTTTTTGATTTTAGACAAGCCAAAAAAACGTGTTTTTGGCATATTTCGTGACTCCAAAATACAGCTATCACTGTATCAGCCTATTGTCCGAGTTTGTTGGACCCTGACGAGCGACGCGCCACCTATTTTATTATCTCCCCTGTTCAGTCATGGAACTATTTTATTATCCGCCACGTCATTTTCCAAGATCATAAATCCTGCCGTTTACATAATTATTGTCTGAAGAAGTACCAATTATTTTTCCAAGTTAACTTTATTTTTTAAAATAATAAATACATTTACTAGCAAGTAGTATAATTACATTAAAATATGTTCCGATTTCTATACCACGCAAAATGTTTAAGCAACGATCTTTGACAAGTGGCGTAACCGAATTGTAATTACCAATCGGCATGTGCTTGAATAGATTTACACAACCCGTAAAAATAGTGTATATTTCAATCTTTTCATCTTCGATGCGACTACCAGATGTTTTTAGAAGCCTACCGCACCAGACGACATGTCTACGTGTGTCACAGTAGCTTCATGTATTATCAGAAATTGTATCAGACACAGTATTCCTAGTCGCCCTCGGAACAGTTATTAAAAAAGGTGTGTTCAGGCCAACCACACCTCATGTTTTACCAATTACAAATGTGACCAAGTCATTGACTGATGGAAGAGGTCCTCTTTTCACATTCATCAAATAATCTATTTAAATGCAGTCAAACCTGTCTTAAGCAGCCACTCAAAGTAGTAACAAAATGTCGCCTCTTAGAACAGGTGGCTGCTTAATACAGGTTAAATTATACTAAATTAGCTGATTTGGGAGAAAATAAAGGTGACCCTTTAACACAGGTGGCTGCTTAATACAGGTTAAATTATACTAAATTAGCTGATTTGGGAGAAAATAAAGCTGGCCCTTTAACACAGGTGGCTGCTTAATACAGGTTAAATTATACTAAATTAGCTAATTTGGGAGAATTTAAAGGTGACCCTTTAACATAATTGGCTGTTTAATACAGGTGGCTGCATAGGAAGGTTTGACTGTATTGGAATTCAAATATCCCTAACTTATTTTGAACACTATATTTATTCAAACAAAACTTTTTTATTAATATTACAGTTACTATATTACTTTTCATCACCAGAAGTGGAACAACAAAACACCAGTGTTTTTCAGTTGAAAAATAAGTTTCAAAACGACACACAACTGCCTTTGAAACCTTTTACATGTACATGATACACAAAAGTATTTCACTTCATAACTTTTTGGTTAATATATTGTTGCTATGGTAATAAAAATCTTAACTGAAAAGTGCAAAAAAAGTGCTAAAAACTTATTAAAATCGTTTTTTTTTCCATAAAATTTCTTCTTGAAATTTTCTATAAAATTTTGGTCTTTCATTTAATTTCCAATACCGTTTTCCTTTTTGTTCTACAGTCTCTAGAAGAAAATATATTGTTAAAAACGATGTGACATGAAGTATAGTATTTTATTCTAAAATGTTCGGCAGCGGAAAGGATTGCATGTATAATGACACCCAAACAAACTGGCTAATAAGCAATGAGGGGAGCGGGATATAGCTCAAATGGTGGAGTGTCTGCCTGTGAACCAGTCGGTCGTCGGATCGATCCTTCTAAATGGACCCACCTGCAGTTTGGGTTATTTTCCGTTCCAACCAGTGATCCACAACTGGTTCATCAAAGGTTGTGGTATGTGCTGTCCTATCTGTGGGACGGAGCATATAAAAGACCCCTTGCTGCTTATTGGAAAGAGTAGCTTATGGGGGGGAGGGGGTCGTTAAACAAATACCAAATCCACAGGGTCACATATATATAGCTTTTAATTATCACTTTATCTTGCAAATAATGCAGGTTCCATGCTCTTTATATACAAAAAAGAGCATCTGCCTTTGAACCGATCGGTCGTCAGATCGATCTTTCTCAGTGGACCCATTTGCAGTTTGGGTTATTTTCTGTTCCAACCAGTGGTCCACAACTGATGAATCAAAGGCCATGGTATGTGCTGTCCTGTCTGCGGGACGGAGCATATAAAAGACTCCTTGTTGCTTATCGGAAAGACAGCGGGTTTTCTCTATAACATGTCAGAATGACCATATGATTGACGTCCAATAGCTGATAATGAAATAAAAATCAATGTGCTCTAGAGGCATCGTTAAATAAAACAAACTTTTTACTTTAAATGTAGAAATTAGTTATTACAATATAGGCTACTCTTTCCAAACAAATTGTTTGCTATTCTTTTATTACAAAATGTCGGAGGTAAAAAGAAAAACAAAATCTTTGAAAGCAAACATTTATTTTTATTTCAATTTCACGAATTTTAATTTCAGTGGATATATAAACCAAAATATAAAAAAATATTTCAATGAAAAATGTTTATTCAAATTACATAGACCATTTGCTGCGAAGTAATAAGATTTTACAAATGCATATAATCCTATCAGATCGGAGAAATCCACATTAATGAAGTTTGTAATGAGATAAATCTCCCATTTCAAATTATTACATTATTAACCCTTTCAATCTCATCCCATAGACAAACAATGTACTAATCTATGACACAAAAGAGCTGATTTTTATTTCTTTACACAAATGTCATTAAATATTTACTTTTACACCTCGATGCCTGACCGTATCATGATTCTGTTACAATGACAATGTTCTAACACTATTCTTTTGTATGTTTGGGTGTATTTGAATCCAAAGAAAAAGACAGGATAAAATTCTGCTAGCACGTACAGCAAGTGCATTTTAATCAAATAAATGTGTTTAGTAGGTATGATCAGAAAAGTATCAGTTTGACAGCTACAATATTAAAATAACACAAATTCGTAATACAAGATTGAAAAAAATATCTACTGGCCTGGGGGTATCATCAGTAAAGATTTACTCGCTCACAGCGATTTTTACTCACTTCAGGTGAGTGGACGTTAGTTTCTATCCCACATTTCTTGTCATGAGTATGAATCAATATCATATGTCAAAATGTACATTAAAAAATAATTATCAAAATATATCATTCTTAAATTGTTTAGGGAATTTCTTGTGAAATATTTTTAGTTTTTGCCATTACCATATTATGTACATTATGATACAAAATATTTCACGTGAGACATAAACTTGATAGTAAATGGCAACATTCATTATTCTATATATATCATAGCACAAGAGATGAAATAATTATCTTCCCAAAATACCCAGACTTGAAGTAAAGTTTGTTTTATTTAACGACGCCTCTAGAGTACATTGATTTTTATCTTATCATCACCTATTGGATGTCAATCATACATGTATGGTCATTCTGACATGTGTATTTAGAGGAAACCCACTGTAACCACATAAGCTACACTTTCTGATAAGCAGCGAGGGATCTTTTATATCCTCCGTCCAAAGACAGGACAACACATACCACAGTCTTTAATGAACCAGTTGTGGACCACTGGTTGGAACTGTTTAGGAAATTTCTCTTGTGAAATATTTTTCATATTTGCCATTACAATATTATGTAAATTATGATACAAAATATTTTTTACACGGGACATAAACTTGATAGTAAATGGTAACTCATTCATTATTCTATATATATCACAACACAAGAGATGAAATAATTATCTTCCTAAAATACCCAGACTTAAAGTAAAGTTTGTTTTATTTAACGACGCCTCTAGAGTACATTGATTTTTATCTTATCATCACCTATTGGACATCAATCATATGGTCATTCTGACATGTGTATTTAGAGGAAACCCACTGCCACCACATAAGCTACACTTTCTGATAAGCAGCGAGGGATCTTTTATATCCTCCATCCAAAGACAGGACAACACATACCACAGTCTTTGATGAAACAGTTGTGGACCACTGGTTGGAACTGTTTAGGGAATTTCTTTTGTGAAATATTTTTCATATTTGCCATTACAATATTATGTACATTATGATACAAAATATTTCACGTGGGACATAAACTTGATAGTAAATGATAACTCATTCATTATTCTATATATATCACAACACAAGAGATGAAATAATTATATTCCTAAAATACCCAGACATAAAAACAGAGACTCATGCAAGAAAAAGATACGGAAAACTTGCAGTTTGTAAAACTGAACATAAAACAACATTTCTCCATCAGCCAACTCTAAAAAAAATCCTTCACTGTTAAATCAATTGGTGGCGTAAACTAGTAACAGACACTTAAGAAAGACATATTCTAAACACTGCGCATTGCTGGGTGGGCCGTCATCACATGTCGAGCCAGACGGAAAGAGAAAGGAAAAAACAATGTGTAAATATAAAGCTAACGGAACACGCCATCATACTGAATGATTCTCCATGCTGAATAATTCTCCATGCAATAGTTATATGTAACATGATGTTTATTAAATATTATATAGACACATGTTGGAAAAAAAAAGTTAAGTTTGTTTTATTTAACGACATCTCTAGAGCACATTGATTTCCATCTTATCAGTGGCTATTGGAGGCTACACTTTCCGATAAGCAGTAAGGGGTCTTTTATATGCACTGTTCTACAAACAGGACAGCACATACCATGGCTTTTGATGAACCAGTTGTGGATCACTGGTTGGAATGGAAGATAGTCCAAACTGCAAATGGGTTCAGTGAGAAAGAACGATCCGATGACTGACTGGTTCATAGGCAGACACATGTTACATGATCTGTTTGTTTTATTTAATGACGCCTCTAGAGCACACTGATTTTTATCTTATCATCGGCTATTGGACGTCAATCATATGGTTATTCTGACATGTATTTAGTGGAAACCCACTTCTGCCACATAGGCTACTCTTATCCAAAAAGCAGAAGGGGTCTTATGTGCCCCATCCCACAGACAGGACAGCACATACCACAGCCTTTGATGAACCAGTTGTGAACCACTGGTTGGAATGGAAAATAACACAAACTGCAAATTTTTGTTTAAAGATATCATTAGTGTGCATTGACTTATTAATCATTTGGTAATAGTCTCAGAGGAAATCTGTTTCATCTTTCCATTAGCCAGTAGCAAGCAATATTATATATATGCGTTCTCCAACAGACAGGACAGTATATAGGTTGATCTTTAACATACCAATGTGAAATCAGTGTTAATGTTTGGGAAGAAGTATAAAATGTTATGCTTTGTTGAGTTTGACCTATAAAATTTATCCAAATGGCTAACAATTTAAAACTGTTGCCATAGTACTTATCTGATTTTGTTTTTAAATACATATATGCATATCTACAAATATAATAAAAGATATATATTGTTTTAATCCTGCAGTGGAAAAATCTGATCAACTCAACATTTTTGGATATGGGGTTCATTTTATTTTCAAGATGGCCACTAAATTCAAAATGGCTGCCAATGACGCTGAAAGCACATAATATAATAAGAGATGTAGGTCATGTGTACATTCCAGGGATGGATCTAGAATTTCATAGAAGAGGGTTCTAATGAAAAACATCCCTCCAAATACATTTATTATACTGAAATTGTTATTTTATTATTTTGTTTTCAAAAAAACAAAGGTATGCACAGCTCTTTATTAATCTGAATGTGTACTGGCATTTAAAATAGAAACAGACTGGACAATGATGATGTTTATGAATGTGTGTGTTATTTAATAAAGCTGGTACAACTTCAACAAGACAGACCATTTTAACATGAGCAGCATGAATGAGAATCAAATTACATACACTGGAACATCAACCATACTTCACTGGCCACCATGATTGATGTGACAGCATCTTAACAATAACCTCACTGTGTTTTCACTACATTATATACATACAGTAAAACCTTTCTATAACAACCACCCAAATTATCATTTTGATTCATTTGTCACTGGCAACCATTCATAATTGATGTGATAGCATCATAACAATAACCTCACTGTATTTTTACCTACATTATATACCTACAGTAAAATATCTCTATAACAACCACACAAGACAGAACAAACCAGTTTTTGATGCACCAGTTTTGTATCACTGGCTGGAACAAAAAATAACTAAGATATAGTATTGTTATTATCAGTGACAAGATAACCAGACAACTAGCACTTATCTATGTCTCAGACCCATCATTAAACAACATGCTGAGGTATCTAAACATTCCTTCCTGTATGTATTTGGTGTGAAATATTAAAGTAAAAGTAAAGTTTGTTTTATTTAATGGCGCCTCTAGAACACATTGATTTTTTTATCTGATCATCGGTTATTGGATGTCATACATATGGTCATTCCAACATATGTCTTTATAGGAAACCCGCTACCGCCACATAGGCTTCTCCTTCCGATAAGCAGCAAGGGATCTTTTATATGCACCAACAGACAGGACAGAACATACCACGGCCTTTGATAAACCAGTTGTGGACCACTGGTTGGAATGGAAAATAACTCAAACTGCAAATGGATCCACTGAGAAGGATCGATCCGACGACCGACCGGTTCACAGGCAGACACGCTACCATTTGAGCTACATCCTGCTCCAGTATGAAATGTTATAAACCACCAAAACTTGCAGAACATTACTGCACACAGTAGAGAGTACCGTCCTGTGTAGAACACTCGCATAGCATACCACAGTGTCATCAGATTCTATACAGTAAGTACAGTTCTGTGTAATATATAGTCAGCTAACAGCAGGGTAAATTCTACACATACCACAGTGTCACTTGCAGGCCCGTGCAAAGCTGGTAATAGGCCAGAGCCAGATGGGAAATGTAGGCCAGAGCCAGATGGGAAATGTAGGCCAGAGCTAGATGGGAAATGTAAGCCCGAACTATTCACAAAGTATTTATGTAATCAGTAATAAACACCAGGGTGTGTAAACACCTCTAAATCATAGGCTCATGTCAACTGTCCATCTGACCTCAACTGCTCATCTGACCTCAACTGCACATCTGACCCTTCACTCCCCTTCTGTTCTGGCCTGATCATCGGTATCCACCTTCACTCCCCCTCCCAATCCGAGAAGTACAGTTCTGTGTAATATAAACTGAGCTAGCAGCTAGGTTAGTTTTGCACCTACCAAACTGTTATCTGTATCCACCTCTGCCCCCTCTCAATCTGACAAGTACAGTTCTGTGTTATATAGATTAGCCTAGCAGCAAGATACATTCTGCACATACCAAACTGTTATCTGTATCCCCCCTACCCCAATCCGACAAGTACAGTTCTGTGTTATATAGATTAG
>JAULBS010125463.1:0-13811 GCA_032355785.1 Symmetromphalus regularis
TATTGTATTGGGTATATAATTTCAACTTCAAATGTTGACTCTTCATAATTCACAATGGAATCTCTAAATTTAGTTTTAAACTTCATATTTTCTCCGATTCCATGGACTCCATATTTTTGGATGAATGAAAATCCTATATTTCTGGAGTTTATTTTTGACACACACTTGCCTTACAAAAAAAAATAAAAAATAAACAACTTGTACTGTTGTAGGTAGGTAATACTTGAAAAATAGGTTGGTCCACCAACTTTTCCATCGGTCCACCAACTTCTCAAAGTTCAGAGCCCTGGTGACCGCCTCAATTGTCAATGAATTTCCAACACTGGTCCACCTGTCCCTTCCCCCATCAGTGTCATTAAATGATATCGGTTAATAATATATAATTAGCGGTGTAAATGGGATTTGGATATGCTGCTAAAATATGTGACGTCAGCATGCTGATGTCACGTGATTGGTTATGAAGGCAAGACGTTGAACAAAATCACATTGTTTTTCAAAAAAAACGTAGCTTCCCAGTACTTGTAGTTCTGTTGATACCTCATATTCAAACCTTCCGACTTTTGAGAAAAAGCTTGTTAAAACATAACGTTCCAGTACTTATAAGCAATTACTTTGGCGGCTAAATAAAATTGCGATCGAGCTTTAATTGTAAATTTTTGCGAGGAATTATTTTCATGACCACGTCCCCCAATAATAAAAAGAATTAAAAAAGGAACATTTACTAAACTCTTTTCAGTTAGTTTCATTTATACACTTTGATATTATCAGCATACTATCCACGTGATATATATATTTCCGATAAGACCTGTTATTGATTGAACACGTGCATGATGCAACTTTATAGACAAATAGTATTTATTGATTATACCCTTAAGTTTCCATTCAGATTAACTAACAATATTAATAATTATTAATGAATAATCACATATAATCTTTGTAAAAACAAAGAAAACTGAAATTCGTGTTTGTACGAAATAGTTGATAACTTTTTGAATGTATTACGAATTTAGTGTACAGTGTTCATAGCCAAACCAGAAATAAGTTCGCACCTAATTGAATTCGCAGCACTATTACAGTATTAGTATGTTCGCGATTGTCGCAGTATATTTTATTTGCAATTTTTAAAATTATTTTTACATATACTGAGTACTTTGCTGAAATGGGTAAATGACGATTTGATACAAACAAATGCGTCCATGTGGTTGAAACATGAAGATAATTTGAAAGTTGAAGTATCTGTGATGAGGTGAGCAATAAAAAAAAAACCACTTTATTCTTTAAAACTAATATTTATTTATTTCAATATTAAATTTTATAAATTTCAATTTAATTTGGTGGCATGTACCTTTTCGTTTTTGACCGGCACAAATTGAATGACATAAGACATTTTGACAGGCACGTCTCAAAAAATTATTTCCAGGCTTGCGCTAAGCATATGTAAGCATGTGTTGATCTTGAAACTCCTCAAAATATGCATTTTTAAACAACTGATTTTGTGTCAGACAAAATGACCGCTAATATTAAATTTTTGACAGAGCTTGACAACATCCGTGACCGAGCACTTATTTCCAGGCTTGCTATTCATTTGGAAACCGGATGCTTTCGTAGAAAAAATTATTTTTTGATTCGGGCAACTACAAATATTACACGGTTTCGATTCACTTTGGGGTCAGTAGTAGATATTTTCAATGACATATCTATTAAAGTTATATATATGGTTGTTGATTATATTTATTTCATTATTAAATCTTAATAAAAAAACAATTGTCTGGTGATTGTGGAAAACGCAACAAGAACATCATTCTGTGCGCAAAACGGGTAGACCATTGAAAATGGAGATAGATGATAGGGCTCAGAGGTTCCCCACCAAATAATTTAAACAAAAAAATAAACAAAACTAAAATAAAATTATTATTAAAGAAAGTTTAATAGTTAATTATTTTTTAAATTTTTAAATATTATTATTTGTTTTTAATTTGTCCTGAAAAAATGGTCATAGGCCTATATGACAAAAAAAAAAAAAAAAAAAATTTTGGTGAGTTCACTTCTCCCATTTTTATCAAACTTCTCCCATTTCTGATGGGAAGGGAGAAGTGACTTCTCCCACTTTTTCTATCCTAGATTAGTGCCTGATTATAGATGGAATGAACTATACATTTTCATGATGTCATCGATTTTAATGTTTTCTGGGTTATCTTCACTACAATTCATAATCTATTCTGTAATTTGTTTATGAACTTATTCTTATTTTTTTAGAGAGGTTATGGAAATATTGAAGAAGACTGTCCTCAATGTCATTGTGATAGAACTGGATCACGGGATCTCAATTGCGATCCAGTCACAGGACAGTGTCTTTGTCGTCGAGGAATTGGCGGCCTCCATTGTGATCAATGCCGTGATGGTTTCTATGGACACAGTGGTACAGGCTGTAGAGGTACTACACAGATTCCAAACATATTTTATTTTGAATAACAAAAACCTAATTAAGAAGAACCATTTCTTTTGTCTATGTATCATATGGATTTACTGTTTGAAAATTTTGTGACTTTAATCTTTGTTTAAGGAGTGGGCTGTAGCTCAAGACATAACAAAAAAAAGAGCATGTATGCTTTTGGCGTGATAGTTCATCAGATCAATCCCCTTCAGTGGCTATTTATATTCCAGCCAGTGGTTTACAACTGGTTTAACATTACTGCACAATATATTTTACAGAGTGTGGTTGCTATGGACCAGGTACCAATAGAACAAACCTGTGTGATCAGCGGACAGGGCAGTGTCACTGTCGACCCTATGTTGTTGGAAACAGATGTGACAAATGCCAGGTGAGATACTTCGCATGTTTAGAATTACAACTTCTCACTATATTTTTGATTCGTTTTTAGGTAATTATTCAAATTGTCACCTGTGCATTTTCTGCTTTCATTTTTCAAAAATGTTCTTGGTCAGTCAGACTTGCATCATTGTTGTAGCTGTAAGTCTTCATCTTAATAAAAAAAACTTTTTAAATAAAAATGAAGTTTTACTTCAATTATTTATTTTTAAAAAGTTGATATAGTCTTTTGTTTACATTAATCTGTTGACTACAAAACAGAATTTAATTTCATGAAATTTCTGTTTTATAAACAAATTGTTTCAAGAACACACATTCAGCAAGGCAAGTTTTATTTTTTTTACATTGACCTACCATATATGTAAACAATTTTCTGAATAAAATATACCACGAAAAAATAGTGCGACGATTTCAATTACGTGCTTACATATTTCTGGTTTGGCTGTGAACACCGTATCATATATTTAGCACAAAGTTGCTGGTCAAGTCACATGATAAGTGACATTTCGTTCTAACGTGGATTTTAGTTTTGTATGTTTTTACAAAAATTACATGTGATTATTCATCAATAATTGTGAATTATATTCTTAGTTAATCTAAACGGAATCTTGTGGGTACTATCAGTAAAGACTGTTTGTCTTTGCTCCATGTGCGTGTGTTCAATCGATAACATGTTTCATCGGAAATACATATAACATGTGGATGGTATGACCAGGATGTCTAAGTGTATAAAAGAAAAAGTAACTGAGAGGAGTTTGTTCCATGTTGCTCTTTTTATTCTTTTTCTTTTTATTAATGGGGGATGCGGTCGTGAAAATAATTCCTTGCAAAAATGTTAAATGAAAGCTTGATAGCAAATTTTTTTTGCCATGAAAATATTTGTGTATACGGTACAATATTACTTTGTTTGCAGGTTGGTTACTGGGGAATTGAATCCAGGACAGGGTGCATGGCTTGTGGCTGTAACAGTGTGGGCTCTACCGATGCTCAGTGTGATGTTAATACTGGGATGTGTTCATGTCGTGTAAATGTCGGGGGTCAGCAGTGTGACAGGTGTTTACCAGGATACTACGGCTTGTCATACGGAGGATGCAGAAGTAAGACATCATATTTATTTATACTATTCTTGAACTAAATAGCATGGGAAGATGAAGAAGTGAGCTGAAGACAGTGTTTCCAAACCCTTTGGAGGCTGGCTCACAATTATCAAATGTTTCACGTTGAATAGCCAATGATTAATAAATCAATGTGCTCTGGTGGTGTTGTTTAACAAAACAAAACAAACAAAAGGTAGATGAAGAAATTTTGAAACTTCTGAAAACAGTGTACACAGACATGACATGAAGTTTAACGTAATTGTTTGTTTTCAGAATGTGAGCCATGTACTGAACCGGGTCATATCTGTGATCAGAAGACGGGTAAATGTGTGTGTCCACCCAACACACGTGGACCTCGGTGCGAGGAGTGTATAGATGAGGGTTGGAACTACACCAGCGAGGGTTGTAAGGTAAGCTGTGCACATGTTAGCTTAATTAGGTTTTGAGAAAATCTGAAATTCAGATTTTAAATCATTGCAAATAACAGCGGAGGAAATTTGTAAAAATTTTATTTGCGATAACCTAAGGTAGGACTATATAGTGTTTAAGGAAAATCTCAAATTCAGATTTTTAATTATTCTGTATAGCACTGAAGAGATATGTTGAAATTTAATTTGCTGTAACTTAAAGTATCTACCAGTAATGAAATCAAAACTAATATTTTTTGCCTTTCTGTGGAGATAATGAGTCTCTGAAGTCCAGGATATTGGACTCTCAAGCTGAAGACCATGGTTCAAAACCCATCAGAGGATGGTTACACCTAACTATGTATCAAAATTTTAAAATGTTTGACATTCAATAGCCAATGATTAATAGATCAGTGTGCTCTAGCGGTGTCTTAAATAAACAAACAAAAATTCTCTGAAGATATTTGAAATAAATATTCTCATGAATTTATGTAATGGAAACTCAGTCTGTTATAATCATTTGTTCTTTTCCTGTTGTATAGTGTTACTGTACATGAACATGACAAATTAGCTTTTATTTGCTTTTAAATATGCCACAACAATTTTTTCATCCCAACAACAAGGAAGTTTAAATAATATTGTGTCTATCACATGGTTAAAATGAAAATTAGATCTCTAATGAAACTTGGTTTTTGGTAGCAGTCGCTATGTTTGCTTAAACTTTTGTAGTTTGTTAAAAAATGTAGTTTAGCTAGAAGTTGGTTAAACAATATGTTGA
The DNA here is from genome assembly GCA_032355785.1 of Symmetromphalus regularis. Lineage (NCBI taxonomy): Eukaryota > Metazoa > Mollusca > Gastropoda > Neomphalida > Neomphalidae > Symmetromphalus > Symmetromphalus regularis. The sequence continues at coordinate 5,113 of JAULBS010125463.1, forward strand.
GGTATTAAAACACTTACTTGGTTAAAAATTGTACTGTTTATGGTAGATATAATTCATTTTGTTTGAATATGTTAATTGTATTATGATAAGTTAGTATTATTATTAAAACTGTTATTTGTTATTTCTCTGAAGATATTGTTTATAGTGAGCCTCAGTTGTCTAATGGTAGAATATCATACCTTCAAGCTAAAGACTGTAGGTTCAAACCCTGTCGGAGGCTGGCACACACATGACTATGTGTCAAAATTTCTAAAAGTTTAATAAATAATATAATTAATTTATATAAACAAACTATATAATGGTTTGGGACTATTATTTTTATATTTAACTACAAACTTTCTTTGGTGTATAGAACTTTGTCTTGTTTTTTTTTATTGAATTTGATGTATACTAACTGGTGTGGTTCATACATTTGTTTTTTGTTTATGTCTTCAGAGTTTTGTTTTGTTTTGTTTCCACTAAACAGCACAATACAAGTCTTAATATGCCTGTTACAAACTTATACTTGTAACTTGTTTTTGTAATTTGTGTAATTTGTTTTCTGTTTCTTGTCAAACACCTGCTTTTGATGGTTTTAATTTAAAATTAATACATTGTCACAGATAATTTACTAATTTTGTAATGATAAATCGTCACAAATAATTTACTAATTTTGTAATGATACATTGTCACAGATAATTGACTAATTTTTCAATGATAAATTTTCACAGATAATTGACTAATTTTGCAATGATACATTGTCACAGATAATTAACTAATTTTGCAATGATACATTGTCACAGATAATTTACTAATTTTGCAATGATACATTGTCACAGATAATTTACTAATTTTGCAATGATAGCATTGATGCACATAAACAAGGACAAGAAGTTTTGAATTTAGCACTACTGTGTTTCACAAGCACTTCATGTTTTAAAAAATAAATCTAATATATACGCCGTCATGTAATATTATTTCAACATATTCACTGCTATCAAGTAAAACAGTATAGTTTATTTGTAGTGCACCATTTCCCAACTCGGTTCAGCACTAACTGTGTCTGTAGTTTAAAAGAATCCTCATAAAGTGATTAGATGAGTCCTTGGCTTTTTATTTTAGTATAGAACACCGTAGTTTTGATAAATTGCTATGCTTTTAAATGTAGAATTCGATCAAGTGTCATTGTGGGACTTCCTGATAAACTGTTTTGGAGCACAGAATTTATTAAAACCCTTAACTAAGGAATTAAGGACTATACAAAAACAGATGTGATATTTTTTTTTGCTTTCTGGAATGCATCAAACTTACTGGTAAACTTTTTTTCAAAATATCATTTAAATAAATTTGGTATATAAAATAGATAGATGGTTAAAAAAATAACAAAAAATAAAATTTTAATAAAACAATCTAATTATTTTATAGAATCTTTTTTTTAGACATAAGTGAAGATGCTATTAAAATATGATTTATTAAATTTTTTATTATTATTATTTTTGGTGTCATATTAAAAATTTAATAAAATAATTAGTTAAATGTAAATATTTAATATTTTTCTTAAATTTATTGTATAAGATAGTCCTTTAGAGCAATTCTTTTTAATTATTAACTATTTGATAAACTGAATTCCACATTACCAAGATTTTTGTTTCAGCGTTGTAACTGTAGCGAGTTTGGCTCGGTCTCACAACAATGTGACCCCCTGAATGGCTCGTGCACGTGTCTGCCCGAATATCAGGGCTTCAGTTGCAACCAGTGTCTCTTTGGTTATTATCATTTCCCCCTTTGTGACCAATGCATGTGTGATGTTAATGGCACAGTTTTGGCATCTTGCCGTCCTGATGGAGTTTGTAATTGTGACAAAAGGGGTCGTTGTGAATGCAAGGTTGGTGAGGAAATCAAGAAAATATTCAAAAAATATTTTTTTCAATTAAAAAAAAAAAGTTTAAATGCCACCAAAAGTATTTATTAAAATGAAATTAGTTCGAGCAGGGTTTTAAATGAAAAAAATATGTGGAAAAAAATCCATTTACTATTTGGCTCAAATACTTAACAATTTGTTTTGATATTTAATGTTATTTGAAGAATTTATTAATTATAAAGGGTTTTATGTTAAATAACTAATATGTCTTGCTTTTAAAGTCAAATAATTGGGATATTTTCTTGGTTTCCTGTAGTCAAGATTATCTATGTGTTTTAGTATATGTTATGTGTTTTTATAATTTTAGGGGTTGTTTGCAATTATTGACATTTTCTGGTTCATACAAACTGTACATTCATTAGATAAAAGGTCAAAACCAGTGCACAACTTTAAATTAATCATTAAAATGTGACTGAAATCTCTTTAAAAATTGACATTTTATGAGTACAAATTTTGGAGTTATCTGCATATGAATACAAAAATGTTGAATTGTGAACAACCCCTTATGTGTCATACTAACCACTCTTATGAAGATCTAACAATTCATCAAGCTTTAAAATTTTCAAATATTGAACCTTTCTCTTACATTACTTCACAGCTAGAAAAAAAACATTGTTTCAATAACTTACTAATAATACATACTTTAATGCAGTGCACAGTGTTTAATCAATTTATTGCATTTAATCTAATATTCATTTAATATTTAATTTACTTTCTCCACTAACATTGATATTTGTTTATATGGAAATTGGGGGGTCAAAACCAGTCAAGTAGACCCTCTAAAGTTGACCTTTGTGTCAGATCATATAGATTTGTTTTGTAGGTCACAGACTAATTTTAAACTATAAAAACCAGTTTGGTTCATTAAAAGTTTGGGATTAGATGGACAAAGGAGCATTTTATGTTTTATAATAAAAATTTTAATTTCTATACATAATAAGATATATGCTATTGTTTGTTTACTATATAATAAATGTGATCGAAGTAAAACATACTAACAGCTAGCTAGAACAGACTGCATGTTGAAGTGCTGTTGAGTTGAAGGTTTGCTAGAATGTGCATGTTTTGTCTATTTGCTTGTACCCATAGTAGATAGGCTAGTTCTTAGGTTGCCTAGGATATCAATAGCATATGTGTTTTATATTTTATGTAGTTTATTTATATTCCTTAAATATGAACGGATTACTTTTTCATCCACATGTTAATTGATAATCTTATTATTTGAGATTTTGAGAGTAGGGTGTCATTCTTTTGAAAAGGATTATTTAAATTTTATTTTAAGGATTATTTTAATTGTATTTATCAATCAGTTAACATACCCTTATTAATTGAAAGGTCACTTCGGCTGAAAAGGTATGACATGTAAATACCGTATGTTAAGAAGTATGACACTTCAGTTAATAATTTCCTTGAATTGAAGTAGATAACACTGAAAGCTAATGATAAATATTAGGATAAAAAAAAAAATCAATGTTTATTTTTTCTTATTATTAAAAATAAAGTGTGTCTTATGTTAAAATTGCCATGGAAAATGCTGTGGACACTACTTCTTCACAGCATTTATTTTTCCATGGACATTTTCTTAATTGTAGGGTTTGTTAAAATATTCTAAGAGGTTACAAGAAAGGTCATCACTGATAATTTTCCTCATCTAGTCATCATGTTTCAGTTCAAATTGCTTTTAGACATTTGAGAACTCCAGTGACCTTTTTAAAAAACTACAGAAATTACATTCACTTCTTTTATAGTTTTTGCCTCTTAGAAAATGAAGAAAATTTACAATTTTAAAATCAAATTTGAAGAATTAGTAAGACAAAAAGTTTACTCCGTCTAACATCTGATAAGTGTCTATAATGTTAGTATTTTTACATGTATTGCTTTATTTGTTTAATTATATGTCATTCGTTTATACTCATGTATTAAGAAAATATCAATGGATTTCAGGTGAATGTGAAAGGCCCTTCATGCTCTTCATGTAAAAGGAACACATTTAGCCTGGACCCTGAAAACCCTAAAGGATGTACTGAGTGTTACTGTTTCCATCGGGCACGGGACTGCAGACAGGCCCTCTATGTGTGGAACACGGTCAGTTGGCATTATTATTGTAAAACATCAGTAAACGAGATGTAGCTCAGTGGTAAAGCATCAGTCTGAGCTGTGATGTGTAATAGCTTCAATACCCATCAGTTGATCTGTTGGGTTATTTGGACGAGGTGTCCGCCTGTGAACTGGTCAGTCATTGGATCAATCCTTCTCAGTGGACCCATATGCAGTTTGGGCTATTTTCCATTCCAGCCAGTGGTCCACAACTGTTTTATCAAAGGCCGTGGTATGTGCTGTCCTGTCTATGGGACGGTGCATATAAAAGATCCCTTGCTGCTTGTCGGAAAGAGTAGCCAATGTGGCGACAGCGGGTTTCCTCTAAATATATATGCCAGAATGACCATATGATTGACGTCCAATAGCCGCTGATAAGATTAAAAATCAATGTGTTCTAGAGTCGTCGTTAAATAAAACAAACTTTACTTTAGTAGCTAAAATGGTAGAGTGTCAGCCTGTGAAGCTGTCGGTCATCGTATCGATCCTTCTCAGTGGACCCATTTACAGTTTGGGCTATTTTCCATTCCAACCAGTGGTCCACAACTGGTCCATCAAAGGAAGTGGTATGTAATGTCCTGTCTGTTGGAAGACCCCTTGCTGCTTATCAGAAGTGTAGCCTATGTGGCAGCAGCTGGTTTCCTCTAAATAAATTTGTCATGATGACCATATGATTGACATCCAACAGCAGTTTATAAGATAAAAATCAATGTGCTGTTGAGGCGTCATTAAATAAAACAAACTACTTTTTTTTTTGTAGTTAAGGTACTTTGACCATTGTTCTAATGGTTATACATGTAAAATGTATCATAACATTATCAAATTTTATTGGCTTTAATCGCAATTTTTGGTCTGAAATTTAAAATTCAAAATGCCTAAATTGGCAGTCATAAAAATGTAAAATAAAGGGTTATGAGAACTTTTGATTGCAGAAACATCAGTTTTTTTTAATGTTCTATTGTATTTGAATTTTATTACTGAAAGATGTTTTTCATAAATCTGCTTGTATAATGTTGCTATGTTGAGCTATTTTTATCCTGGTAGGTAAATACAAGTACTGAAATATGCGGTTAAATGTATTGTGATCTTCGCCTGTAGAATCTGTAATCGCCAACAATGCTCGCCTATAAAAGCTTATCTTTATAAACTAATGGCATTATGATCATAGCTTATTTTTGCCAGTCTTATAGGTTCTGTTAAACATTAAACCTTTTTTTATATATATTCAACAAAAAACCATTACGTTAATAAACCTTTTTTATATATACTCCACCAAAAACCATTATATAAATAAACCTTGGTATCATCTCCTAAATGGTATGGTTATCTAATTCCAGAATTTCTGCCATGAATCTTGTCTGGTTTAAGAAATAAATTACTATTGATTACATGCATAATTTGTTTTTTGGTTGAGTATATAATAGGTTAGCTTACATTTAACTGGGGCATTGCCAGAGAGGGGAAAAATGCTGAGGCAAACCCAGACACTGGGAACTTGAACCATGTAGATAATAAATATCAGTATCATGGGGAAAAAATAAAACAAATCTGTGGAAATTTCGGACACGGCAAGCACCTCGTCTGACTCATGCTGGCTATGCTAGAGTTTAACAAATGTTTTTTATACATAAAAGTGTTTGCTTTATATCATGAGAAATTGCTTATGCTATTTTTAATGACAGGTTATCATTACTTGATTGAATACTTTTTCTTGCACAGATGCACAACACAGCTGGTACCATTCATGCAAAGAAAACTGAATTCCTTTGATGTACTTAGTTTATTTTTAAAAAATCACTTGCTATTCAAGACTCAATTTGTAGATATACCCGTGCTCCATTAAAACTAGTTTTCCTACATTGTTTGGTAGTGGTACAAGAATAACTCATTGTTAGCTACATGTAGTCTTGGCTTAAGTGTTTTCAATTACCGTATTCGACTGTTTAAGTGCACAGTGTGGTGAAAACTTTTTTTTCTATATTTGTCATTCGTTTAAGCACACATGTCAAGACAGATGTAAAAAAAAATCTCTGCTTTTCTCCTGACATCAGTTTTTAATGACACTTTGTAATGATTTTGAAGGTGAGTTCAGCTTTTGATGTTAATGTTTTTTTAATATCGTGATCCGGAGACGATCTCACGTTGCTTGGCAGCCACGAGACAAGGGGGTATGCACCTAATAGGGTATGTGCATTTAAACGATCGAATACGGTACTCCATTTTGTATGATTTTGTCACCGCTAATGCCTGCATGGGAATTCTACATCCATAGGTGTATATACATATACATGTAGGTGTATATACATATAGGTGTATATACATATAGGTGTATATACATACCAGTAAAGATCATTGTATGCCTGTTATATCCTGTACAACCCAAGGCTTTGAGGGGGAAAAGGAGTGGGATCTAGCTCAAATGGTAGCGTGTCTTCCTGTGAACCGGGCGGTCATCGGATCGATCCTTCTCAGTGGATCCATTTGCAGTTTGAGCTATTTTCCATTTTAACTAGTGGTCCACAACTGGTTTATCAAAGGCCATGGTATGTGCTGTCCTGTCTTTGGGATCCCTTGTTGTGGAGGTAGCGGGTTTCCTCTAAAGACATATGTTACAATGACCATATGATTGACATCCAATAGCCGATGATAAGATAAAAATCAATGTGTTCTAGAGGCGTCGTTAAATAAAACAAACTTTACTAAAGAAATATGTCAGAATGACCATATGATTGACCTCCAATAGCCGATGATAAGATAAAAATCAATGTGTTCTAGAGGCGTCGTTAAATAAAACAAACTTTACAGCTGTTATGAAAAAAGAAAGGTTATTGTTACCTCACTACAATTAACAAATGCTATCTTATATTTCAGAGGAAATCCCGATTGTGTGGAATGACAAAGTATACCTTTTATCAACGTAAGTATTATAAAGTTCTAAGGCTTGAGTGTAAATATAGCTTAAGTCTTTAACTCATTTTTGTAACTAATTTATTTGACAGAGATCGCATCACATAACAAAAATGGAACCTAACATTACATTTGCACCGATCCCCTTTGAAACTAATTATAACAATTATTATTAATATTTGGTATAATAACATATTGCCTTTTAAGCCTGTGGACATACAGAAAAGTCTACCTCAGAGGGGTCCATTTCGCTTGTCATTTACATTTAGAAACTACTCGTAAGACAAAATGTTGCTAACGGGTACTAATTTAGTATGCTTAATTTGTTTGCCATGTGACTGGTTTGAACCAATCATATATTATAGAGTATATGGCACAAATACTTTTTTTTTTTTTTTTTTTGAAACATGTAAAATGTGGAAAAACACATATCAGATCATATCAGTATGAAGCCGTAACTCCTTTGAAAAAACCAATTTAATTATAAATTGTATGTAAATAACTATTATTTCATGTTATTTAATAAACATTATAACCAATGTTTGTTTGAGATTAAAGTTTTAAAAATGTATGGTATTTCTGCCACTCTCTGTATAATATATGTTTGTACAGGGCCCTCGGAGTGCATTTAAAAGTGGGGGAGGGGTGGCGGGGACACTGAAAAGTAGGTGACCGAAGGGTAGCAGCGTTCCTGCAGGAACCCCCTAATACTTTGCCCTCCCCCCTACCCTCCCCGTCGGCCCTACTACTCAGTGCCTGTTGGAATGAATGAATTAATTAAAAATGGAATGAATATGCATATTGATGTTTGCTGTATTATTATTATTTATTTTACACATATATTTTATTTTTGTTTCAGTTAATCCTTCTATCAAATTTTGAAGAAATATACCCGTACAGTAGTGACTGGTTGACATTCGCTCAAAATCATCTCATGGCATGTGTACATAAAATACATAAACATATTTTTATACAAATAAAATACCAACCACTTTGGAAAAAAGACAAGTCTAGTTATCACTCGACCTCTTACGGTGAGCAGGGCTGAATTTAGACCTTGAGAGGCCCGGGGCGCTTCAGGTTCGGGGGCCCCTTAGCATAGAAATAAAATTACATGACAAATAAAAAAATGAACTAAAATGGATAAATGGAACTAATTTTATAATTATTACATTTTTTAATAAAGGAAGTCCTTAATCTGGGGGTCCCCTCTGCCAGGGGGACCCCGAGGAATTGCCCCATTTGTCCCCTCATAAATCCGCACTGACAGTGAGATGACAATGAAAATTGTGTCATGAGTTAGGTTTATGAACTCTCGTATGCCTATCCTGAGGTCATGCGGCAATGTGCACCCTATGACACCTATTTTCCCCCTCGCCACCTTTTATATTGCCTTGCAATCATATTACTGCTTTCTGTGCAGTTGGCCCCCAGTTTAACATGCCACCCCCCTTCCCCTCCATAAAAAAGAATCGGTCATGTTGAATTTATGAGTGGGATGTAGCTCAAACGGTAGCGTGTCTGCCCGTGAACCGGTCGGTCGTCGGATCGATCCTTCAGAGTGGACCCATTTGTAGTTTGTGTTATTTTCCGTTCCAACTGGTTCAACAAAGGCCGTGGTATGTGCTGTCCTGTCTGGGACAGTGCTTATAAAAGACCCCTTGCTGCTTATCGGAAAAAGTAGCCTATGTGGCGGCTGCGGGTTTCCTCTAAATACTTATGTCAGAATGATCATATGATTGACGTCCAATAGCCGATGATAAGATAAAAATCAATGTGCTCTAGAGGCGTCGTT
>JAULBS010125474.1:0-13811 GCA_032355785.1 Symmetromphalus regularis
TGACCATATGATTGACATCTAATAGCCGATGATAAGATAAAAATCAATGTGCTCTAGAGGGCTCATTAAATAAAAACAAACTTTACTGTTTGTATCCCCCCCCACCCAGCTGAAACATAATGCATTTCTTGTCACCCTAGTGTTGCACTGAGACTCAAGACTTGATGAAATGCATTAAGAGCAGATTAAATTATGTGCTGGGACATTGTGAAAGCACTATTCCTTTCCTTTTTACTTGGATATCAAAATACAATTGCTTCAGCAACCTTTCAGAAACACTTTACAACCTAGTTAAGTCATGTGTATCTTCTTCACCTGTTTGGCTTGGGTCTAATGCTTAATTTAATCTACACATATTTGCATATCACTAGTTTACATTCACAGTGAACTTGGGTCACCTCCAAGCATAGATCGGGAGGAAATTGAGTATTTTTTGGCCATTAAGACCATCTGATTTATTCATGTTAACAATTGTCTTTCCATTAGTGGTATGTATCTAATGATCACAGCATTGTCTCTCTCATCAATTACTCATTGTGCTGTTAGTGGACGTATGAATATTGCCACATTGGCAAATCTGCCATCTCAATGGCTTCTAACTATACTCATATTGTCTTTGAGTTGTACGTATGGTAAAGTCATTATGTTGAGTTTTCCATCCAAGTACTGATGAGTATTGTGATCTTGTTTTTGGTGCACATTCCACAATGCTACCATGTGTTTGTAATGTTTATGTGGATCTGTGGGTGCGTTAAATAATTCATGGGAATTAAAGTACCAGTATATATTACAGACTTATTGTTTGATGCATATTCTACAATGGCTTTGTTTGTTGTGTGTCTATGTGTCTGTGCATGTGTGTTCTTCTTTTTGTCAAACTGAAGATTCCACAGTAGGATTGGGATTTTGTACCTTTATATGCATCTGAGAAAACATTGAATATATTAAATAAAATACTCATCAGTGTTGTCTGTTACTGATAAGAATTATTTGATCTTGCTTTTTAGACAGCAGATTCCACAATGGAACCTGGTTTTTGCACCACCAGATGGTGCATTTACATGCATCTGCACATGTTTGGACAATGTTCTGGGTAACAAAATGATTCTTTTTTTTTTCCTTGGTTTGAAATTTATCTGTTTCTTCATGTAATGGTATTTGTTTGCCTTTTAAAAATGTGTTTTTAAAATATATCTTAGAGAAGTGTTTTTAAAGTTTACAATTCTTTGTTAACTCAACCATTATGAATATTCTTTAGTGATCCTTTACCTTTAGGTTATATTTTGCCATGTTAACTACACATGAAATATTGATTCTTCTGCACGATATTAAAAAAAGTTTGTGATGGTCAATTGTATCAGCATCATATTTTGATGTTAGTGTTCCTTTGTCTTTATACTTCATGTATCACAATGATTCATTAGGAAGAATTTGTTGTTAATTAACCAGAATAATGGTCAAGATGGTGAATTGTATAACCATCTTGAATTGTGTAACCATAACGAACTATGTAACCATCGTGTTTTGATATTAGTGGTCCTTTATCTTTATCCTACATATATCATAATGATCCATTAGGAAGATTTTGTTGTTAATTAACCAGCATAATGGCCATGATGGTGAACTGTATAACCATCATGAATTGTGAAACTGTCAAGAACTGTGTAACCATCTTGTTTTGTTGTTAGTGGGTGTTTCTTTTTATGCTCCAGATATTTTATTGATTCATTAACAGGATTTTTATTTTAATTGATCATGGTCATCATGGTACATCATTAAATATAACTGTGATTTATTTATTTTAGTCTCTCTTTATCTGCTTGTCATTTTACCATGTTATCGTTGCTTGTATTACCACTCTCACATTTTTTTGATTGATTTAAATCATATTTGCCAGCTACTGATGTATGTCATATTGATTTACTCTTATCTTAACAACATCTGACAACTGTATCTCATATAATATCAAAGATAAGGGAAAAGGAAAGTCTCTGTGCTGTTTCTGGAGTCTCAATCTAGAGAGAAAAGGGCTATGACCCCATATTATAAAACACTGGTAATTCTACTGTGGGAGAATAAATATAAAAGAACCCTTTCTATTTATCAAAACAAGATAACCCATGTGATTGCAGTGGGTTTTTGTGATGCATATGTTGCAGATATATTAAACACATGACAGTCACAATGATATTAATTGGGGTATCATTAAAATATTTCTTTCCATTCCATTAACTGATGCAAAAAGAGACTTTTGTCTAATGAAAAAAGAAGAATAGCCTTCATGATGACTGTAGGTTTTGTGTGTACATTATGTATATATGTAAACAAGATACATGTACATGGGGGGAAAACAAAGTTATGTTTAATAAGACCTTGAACACTGGTTAATTAACTATTAAGTATTAAACTCTCAGTATTTGAAACGTGGTTTACAGAAGCCCATTACAGCCATAGTTTTCTGAATAGTTGGTTGGTTGGTTGTATTTATTTTCGTGCTTATACCCGCTGCCACCACACTAATGCGGCTACTCTTATTGATAAACAGCAAGGGATCTTTTATATGCTCTGTCCCACAGACAGAATAGCACATACCACGGCCTTTGTTAAACCATTTGTGGACCACTGGCTGGTGTAAGTGGTATATACCTACCCATGGAGTGGAGCATTCACTCTGGGTTGGAGCTGATACTGAGATTTAAAATCCCATGCCTCGAATGAGATTTAATCCCAGTACCTACCAGCCACAATTCTGATAGCTTAACCACTGCACCACAGAGGCCTTTCTGAATAGCAGCAATGAGTCTTTTATATGCACATTTCCACAGACCGTTGTTATTTCACTCATAGACCATTGGCTGGAACAAAACTTATGCTGCACCCACCGAATTGGTCCAATCTGATGACAAATCAGATCTTAAACAGATGCTCTACTTCACTTTACAATATTGGGGTGTCATTAAAATTAGTAATCTGTTTGTCAATTTCCAGTAAGTGATTTAAAGAGAAAATTGTGATATTGCTATGTTGTGATGGCAGTGGTTTTATTTTGTGGATAGTCTATCCATGATTAAGCATGATTACCTAAATCAGAATCTAGCTTTGATTTCTTCTGTAGATTATGTATCCATGGTTAAACTTGGTGCATGTAGGTCATCAAACAACGATATCTTTCCTTTTCTCTGACATAAATCAGTGCTTTCTTCATTCTTGACATCAGTGTGGCTTACAGCTGACTGCATTTTATCATCTACAAGAAACATGTATTGAGCATGATAATTAAATTCTTCACCATTATTGGTCTCCAGTGAATCTCCTCATGCTCACCTGATGGCAATTCATCTTTGAAATTGTCAACTGCTTAGCGACAAATAAATAGAATTGTGTTCACTACTTATTTCAGCTTTTGATGATTTCTCTAAGGCATTGTGCTGGATTAAATTGCAATTTTATTTTGGACCTGAAATTAAAAAATTTGAATTGGCTATTGTGAAAAAAGAAAGAACTATTGCAGGCTATCGTAATATGAGTTACAATACTTTTCCAGATTGACCTCGGCACAATGTGAAAGACATCCAGATTGAATGATCAGATCAGATTGCTTAAGACATTAAAACTGTTATTAAAATGTTGCAACTCAAATATAATTGTGTTTCTCCAGACACATGGGACTGAGAATAATTGTGGTTTATGCATCGTGTGAAGTTGATTTTTTTCTTCTGTACTAATTCAGTTTGACAGTCAGATCTATCTGATACTATGTCAAATCAGTGTGGTATTATATCACATCTGTCTGTCAAATCAAAATGGTATGAGATCCCGTAGAATACCGAATATATTACGAGTTTGTTTTTGCTCATGATGTATGATTTAAAACACACAAGTTGTAATATATTCAGTATTCTATGGGATCGAGTCTTGTAATCTATTTATTTCACCACGTTATAGAGTTCCCTTATATGAAAATTATTTTCTTTTGCAGCTGAAAACATTGAAGGTAACAAAAAAAAGTGCAAGTTTCAAAGTGCCATTGCATTCCTTTCTGATTACAGGTACATACAACTCTATGAAGTCATAAGGTTCTTACAGTATAGTACCTTGTGAAAATAAAATGGCACATTCGTCAAAAGAATAAAACAAATTTAATAAAGTAATAATAATTGTTTTTATAAAACATGATACCAACAAAATCTTCAGTGACATAGCAATATGTGTTGCTTTGTCATCGTTCATATTACCGAGATTATATATAGTCTTAATTTGTTCTGACATCATTTCCTGTTAAACTTCCTTAATGCCTGAATCAGTTCTAGAATTTTTAGCATTTTGGACTTATATCGAGTATACAATCTGCATTTTTACTTATAGTTGCTGTGTTTAAAATGTATACTCTGGAGATGTTAAAGGTGTTTTATTATTTTTATACAAACTGGTAGGTACATGTACTAAAAAACCTATAGTAGAGGAAACCAACTTGGATGTTTCAAAGAAATGTGTCTGTATTCTGAAATGTGACTGGAGGCTCTGACTTCAGAAAACTGAGCATCATTTCACAGAAAAATTGGGAATTTTTGGTTTTTACATTCTGATTGGAATGTTTACTTCAAAATTGGGAAAACAAAATGTCATGGGCTTTGTGGAATGGTGGGGAATGGTATCAAATATTGAACTCTAGTAACGAAAGTGATAAAATGCTGTTACCCTTTAACTTTGCTGAATAGTTAGGTGAACTTAGCACTAAGCTGGAGAGTGAGTGGAATTTTTTATTTTCACTGCATTTTCTACGATGATACTGTTAATCTTTTTGATGCTCTATTCATCAATGAGTAGAGGACTGAGATTTTTACTTTAAGTGTGAATGGGCAAAGATTTCCTGGCTATTACCAGTTTTGGCATTAATTGATTGATATAAGTGCCAAGCTTCATGTTACTTGCCGATATGCTACCATTCACTTTATTGATTTCTCTGTCTGGATTGGTCTGATTGATTTAATGAAAGAAAATCACGCCAGATTGTTGGTTCAGCAATAAAAATGAGTTTTTTGTCACATAAGCAGCAAAGAAATGCTATGATTGACAAGTACTGACAGAAAAACCTAAAGAAATACAATGATTGACAAGTAGTGACAGAGAAATAAAGAAATTTGATTGCCAAGTACTGACATTTCTAATTGGTGGATAAAATTGGATTCTTGTAGCATGTGTAATGTGATTTGTTTGCACTTCGAAAATAGTTGCATATTTTGGGAAGTAAAAAAAACAACTTTCATTACTTGCATTACGGAAAATATCAGATTACATCTGGAAAATAACAGATTGTTATTATTTTGGAGAAATAATTGTTTAAATTTGGAAAATAACAAGATACATTTTGAATGAATGAGTTGCAATAGGTTGCTGTCCAATACTGAATAATTAAACTATGCAACAGTTGAGATTCAAGTCAGAATTCTTGTACCAAGGAAACTAATGTTTGTTTAATGAGAACTTGGAACATTATTTATTAAGTAACTGTTAGGTTCAGCATGAGTTGTTTACAACACTGGTCTTATGTACACACCTACCAACAGACAAGACAACACATCTTATAGCTTTTCATTAAAAAAAAGTAATCTTTTAGAACATATTTAACACTGCAATTTCAGAGCAACCTAAAAATCCTGCTTATGTTAAGAAAAAACCCTTAATTTTTTGCTTCATATAAAATTAGGAATAATTTATGATGCATTTATTTTCAAAAGAGTTTTTTTGTAATTATTTTGTGTGGTTGCTTTTAAGCTTTTCACTGATTGAGTGAATGGCATGTAGCAGATCATTTTCATATCAACAGGTTTGGGAAACACTTGCATGATGATGAGAACTGCTTTATAATGTGTTTCCTTCCTTTCAAGTTGGGTCAGCTGGGATGTTTATAGTTCTGCAGCAATCACTTGGATGCTTTCCCATTTATGCTCATGACAATAGCAATGTAATTTGATAAAATCACTCTTCCATTGATTTTGTTTTGGGGACAGATTTGTGTTCAGTGTGGATGGCAACTTGTGAGAATTACATTTGTTGTAATTTGTATGAAAGTAATCCATCAACAATGTGTTCAGCCTTTTACTGAGAGTCTCATACACGGAATTTACCAGGGGTTAGGCAAATTGTACTTGCCTATCTGGTCTTCTTATCATATTATGCATCTACTACTCTATAGCCCCAAACATCTTGTCACAGCCATACCCCCGACTCTATAGGCACAAAAATCTAGAAGCTCTTCTTCCACATCCAAACAAACCAGTGATGTTGAGAAGATGGTCACATTCAACAGCTATCTTAAGAACATCAATTATTAATGTGAATCACCTGTTCTATTGGTTCATCAGATTATTGTAATATTTTCATTTTCTCATTGAAGTGTCATAGATAATATACACTTTCAAAAAATAATAAATTATCAAACAATATCAAAAAACATTTATTGTTATTTTAAAAACATTTTCTTGTTTAAACTTCTACGTGTGTTGGAAATAGAATTGGTATTGAAAGTTTAATTTGTGAAAATGATTAATAAATCACCTGTACTACGATTAAAAGAAAATGAAAATGTTCAAGCAATGTTTTGCAATTGAAGAGTGATTTCACAAAACTTGTAAAGTCCATCATTTGGATAACTGAAGCTCACCAGATAATTTGCAAGTTTGATGTACCATTACTCACTGTAAAGCTTACATTTTGATTTCTACAACTCTATTATAAATACTTGTCTTCATTTTTTTTCTTTTGTTTAACTTCACCTCTGAAGCAGTTCATCAGCTATTAGATATCAAATATTTGGTAATTCTGACACATAGTGTGAACCAGCCTTTGATGGCTTTTGAACAACTGTCTTCAGCTTGAGAGTCCAATGTCATACTACTGCACCATTGAGGGTCATATGATTATGCAGACAGATGACTGGATTTTGTCAATGAGGTCTTAGCATGCATTGGGAATTGGACATTTTTTTCTCAAATTAACATCACGTGCATTTTGCAAGTTTTATGAAAACACTTTTTCAGTTATCATCGTCTTGGGACTTGTTGTAACCTTCTGTATGGCTAGCCATGTGGGTTTGCAAGCATGGGATTATATAGCTTGAAAAACTGAGCCTTACTCCATTTTCCATTAGAAAACAAAGAGAAAAAGGCCAAAATAATGTCACCTTGAGGAATTATCATAGTACAAGTTAATTCTTTGAAAGTCCACCTTTTTAAATGATTGTTATAAACTAGTTAGATCCATCATTGATAAAACTTCTCTTTTTTCGCTTTTGTTTTAAATGTTATTTTTCTCTTTGTATTGTCCCCCCCCCCCCAAGCTATTCTATGTCACTGTATATAAAGCCACATACTCATAAAAGCCATTTCTTTATTAAATGCCTATTACCTGCTGGTCTGTATCAAAACTTGTGAATTTCTGAGGTGTCAGTATAGATGGGTTTGTCTCATTTTATTCTGCACATCAGTCAAATAAACACTATCAAAGTATTATTTCTTTTTGTACATTTTTTTTCAGAGTTCTATTTATTTCAGTTGAAACATTGCATTGTACTTCACTGAATAGAGAGAGTGGACTTGAGCCATCATTATAGAGCCTTCTATCACACTGATGGTCCTGATGCCCAAGCTTGAAATATCTATTATTGGTAAGACATGCAATTAGAAAAGCCATCCCAGTCTGTCAAAGAAAGGCAAAGGATTTGTCATAGCTATTAGCACACTTCTCTCCTGCTGGAATAGACCTTCTCCTGTTTGCCTATCTCTTCGGTATCACTGAACACCATTACACTTCTGTTTTTAGCTATCTCCACAAATTAGCCCCACTGACAGAAGTGCACAATTTATGAGATTTAATTTTGTAAATAAACATCCCATTTAGCTGCAGCTCACAATTAAGTTGGCCATTTCTGTTTTTTGTACTTGAGAAGCTTCAAGATTATTTCATTTGTTCAGGATAGCTTTCCTCTTGTACACCATAGACATAAACGTTATTGCATTCATTCAATCTGTGCAAATGGCTCTGCTGAAATTCATCTTTTTAAATGCAGATCACATTTTCAATAAGTATTGCTCCTTGCTTTGAATAAATAGCTATTAACTACCGGTCTGTATCACAACTTGTGCATTCCTGATAGGATTTTTTTTTTCTATTTAATGTACATTGTTCGAATTCTTTGCACAAAATATTTGCATTGAGGTTTTGATGAGATTTGTTGGGTAAAAAACAGTGCAGTCTTGACGGCATCTTGGAAATTGGATGATTCTATTGCCAATATCACATTCTTGTATTACTTCTTTTCACTAGGCTTTAAACATAAAAGCAATAAATTGATGAACGTCAGTGTCTTACTATTGCACATGATGGTAGAAGTGTTCAGAGATCGTTTTTTTAAATATGATTGTGAAATATTGAATATTTTCTAAATATGTAGAAAAAAAATTGTGTCTTGTGCTATATGTGAGCACGTTATTGTTGTGTTGTCAGTTATTTTTATAACATCCTAATAACCACTTACTAAAATAATGTGCTGTCAGGGTTGTATCAATATTCTTTTTACAATAGTTAAGAAAACATTTAAAATTCTGGATATTTTCCTGTTCACAGAGAGTGTATTTTCAGACCACCCTTTCCATTTCCCCTCCCAAATTTGTCAATTTTGTGAGGGATTTTATCAAAATTTTAATTATTAATGTAAATTTATTCATTGGCTATGATGTCTCTCCTCACCTCACGAATGTACAGTTTGTAGGAATTCAAAAAGTCATTAATTGTGAATGACCCCTTACTAGTATATTTATATATATAATAGTATATGTATTATGGTCACATTGTATTGAGTGAAGAGACATATGAATGTCAGTAAGATTCAATATTAACATCTAAAATTAACAGAATGCCAAGCATTGAAGACACTCAAGCCCTTCTATGGGAGTCTGAAGACTTTCTTTTTGATGAAGAGCAAGTTCGGTGGTCCTCATTCTGGTGTGCTCCACACAACAATACACTGATTATGTAGTAGAAAAAATAATATGCAAATCATATGGAAAGGGGCCTGGAGTGGGGGTCTGATCCCTCTTGCTTTATCCATCCTTGCATGTAATCTGTTAAACTCACACAGTAAGCTTCCCTCTGTTCTACCAATGAAAGTGTGTTCTGGTGCATTAGTGTGTGAAATATGTGATAAATGTGCAAATAAGCATCAAACTAGTGCAATCGAATGGACACAGTTCTACTGTAAATCACCAAAATTATGTATTGAAGACCATTTTGTGGCAGCAAAGAGATATAAATTCTCAAAATAGGGTCATTTGAACGGAAAATTATTATTCTACTAATTTTAGACGGAATTGATGATTTTGTAAATTATGATTTTATCAGAGTAAGTTCATTTTGATGTATTTATTATTTTGAAAAGATAAAGGTCTATCCACGGACTGTTATTTTAGTCCCTGTGTTTAAAGCCCACTGTATATAACAGTCTTGACTTGCATAGTTATTACATGTTACATAATTTTAAAATTATTATACAATTTAATCTGACAAAAAGGTCATCTTCAGGGATTGGAATTCATTGTTTGAAAGATAATCATTTCTATAATGGTTTTAAGTTTAGGACACAACAGTGATTTAAAAGTTTTTATGAGACATGACTGCAAATTCTGAAAGTCATTCCTTGCACCTTCCATAGCAACAACCTGTCCTATTTGGGCACTTCATATAATTTCCTTCCACATTCAGATGCATTTATTTCAACCTGTATATAAAGGCCTCTACAGACAGCTTCTAATTATGTGTCCACTGAGACAAGAGTTTGCTGTGTATAGTAACATTTGTGTCTTTATCTTACGTGAAGGAATCATTCTAATTTCTTTCATTTTCTTCCTGTCCAGTTCTTCACCTTCTTACTGGCTTAGGGCAATAAAAGTTAATATTTTCCATTATTTCCATTGTATAGTGTCATATATTACACTGCACTAATGACCTGTCGCATTATGTAAACACCTCAGAATTGTTCCATTAACTGGAATGGCAAAGTTTCTCCCAAACAGGCCATAAAAAGTGATGAAAAAACTGCCTACATTGAGGGCATTTCTTAGATGTATTTGCACCAAGTGTTAATACTGGTTAAAATAAAGACCGTCAACAAGAAAAATGAGCATGGTCTTAAGTGGAAGCCATTCTCGATGTGTTGGTTCGAAGGCACATAGTAAACAATCGCTGGCTTCCTTAAGAAGAATTGCCTATCAATATGAAACGCTGATGGCTTTCAATAGATTTTTGTGAGAGCTGGTTGAGGATTGAAATATGAAAATTGCCATTCTTGTTGTATCTGTGATCACCCTCATCTTCCTTAATGATGTTTGATGATGTGTGTGCACAGGATATAAACCATAATTGACAATTTTCACTGCATTCTAGCTGAGTTGCAGTTTTGTAAAGAGTCTGCTATTCATAGATGTGGCTTGGTAAAGAGTGCTGAAAGTTAGTTTATTGGCATAGAAAGGAAAGGAAGGCTGATGTAGCAGTATTTATTCAGAAACTGTTTAGTGTCAAACATATTGTGTTTACAACTCATGGTCTTTAGAGGATACTTACTACCACCACATGGGCTACCCTTTCCAAACATTAAAAAAATTAGCTTCTTTTAATAACAATGTTTCTACTGATCCTCTGCACATTCCATGGCTTTTCTTGCTCCTGTTGTGGACCACTGGCTGGAGAGAATAAAAGCCCAGTAGTGCATTGAAAGAATCAGTCTAATGATCCTCTGCACCTCTAGTAGCTGGTGTATTTTTTATTTGAGCTATGTCTCATTTCCAAGATCTGAAAATAGACAAATGATTCCACGAATGGAGATTGATCCCATACTCTACCACTCTTCAAACCCTGTCATTGAGTTATATCCTGCTTCTTTCAGTAATGAGAGAAGCATCTTCCTAAAGACTATTGATACACTGTTTATTGCAATAGCTGCATCTATTTTAATTCTCTCTGCTGAACAAATTTACGATCTCACACTTGGAAGAAATATTTATTAATTGTCATAATGCGAGCTAAATTTCCTTCATATATGGCCTGTGTCAAGCACGAATTGTGAAATAAAACCAGCCTTGCTTAAATGGTCTTTTTATGCTGCCTGCTAGTTATTGATCCATCAGGGAAAGAAAAGACTGATAACATCAGAATTTTTTGTGTAGGTAGAGCTGTTATTTCTAAAATGGCTATAAAAGTGTTTTCTTCAAAGAAGCTTTTTAAGTGATGACAATAATGAATAATTGGACCGCACAGTTGGTTGATAATTTCTTGTGAGCTAGTAGAGTTTTTGTATTCACAAACTGGGAGCTCTCTGTTTATCACTTAACACATGTTGACATATGTTTGTGATTTTTTTTAGATACATACTGATAAATGAAATGAACTTAATGTTTGATGGCATTTCAAACATTGTTGAATCGATCCTGGTATATTTCTAATTCCAGGATACTTTATCCTTTCTTAGTGGCAGGAAATGCTAATATTTTGTGAACACTTGGTACCATCACTGTTTTTGCTGTGATTTAGATGTACAAATTCTCACATTTTGCTGTACTTCCTTAGACTCTGCTCTGATACAGATACAAAAATTAATTCTTTTTTTTTTTTGGATTAAGCATAATTAGGAGGCTGTTACTCCATACCTGAAGTATTTGTACAATACAGTACACATTTTTAGTTTCTGAAATGCACAGTTAGAGAATGTTTTCACAAAATTTGCTGTCCGTGGTTGCATAAATTGCATGTTTGATGTTAACATATTGTTTGTTATTCATTGGCCTCCAGTAGCTAATATTTATTTTTGAGCTGGGTATAGGGGATGTCATTAAACAAAAATGTTACTTGGGTTGTACTTATTTTTATGCTAATATCTAATTAAGGTTCAAGCACACTGTCCTAGGCACATACCTCACCTTCCTGTGCTGTCCTTCTAGTGTTAGTAAGCGAGACTTAACTCATTGCTGCCACATTGATGTCGCTTCTCTTACCCATAAGTAACAAGAGATCTCATATAAGGACTATTCTACAGACAGGATAGCACAAACCAGTGGTGTACCACTTGTCACAGTGATGTATACCTCAGCTATTGAGCCTTGTGGAGCACTGTCTGAGTTGAGGCCAGTACAGATTAATAAGTTACCATGCCTTGGGAAAGATTTGATCCCATTACCTACCAGCCAAGAGTCTGATAGAGTAACCACTACACAACTGGGCTTGTAGAAATATGTTCATTGATACACTGTTATAACCGTGCTTGTTGAAGGTTCACGGTTTTGTAACCTAGTCTTATACAAGTATTGGAAATTGTAACACATTATTTTTCTCACTTTAATACCACCTGGACTCAGTAATTTTTGTGAAAACACCTCAACACACCAGCTATTTTGTTTTTAATGTATCCAGGTATAATAATGTTTTTTAATCATATGGCTACTGTCTAATTGGTTACCAAATACTAGCAATCATGAAATCAGCACTACACTGCTTGCTAACAGATGAGCAATACAGTTTTAGCAAATTAAACCTTTTTCTATAACAGCAGTGTTACTGATACCCTGAGATAGCTATCTTTAATATGGTGCTGATTTGTGTGGCATTGTTCAGTTAATTTGCACTGATAAAAAGGTGTGCCATACAGCTGGCACATACGGTATGGCTGACCTGTATGTTGTTATCATGAACACCCGCTCTTATTTTCTTCCACTTCATTTCACCTGCTTTGATTACGCGCAGTGATGACACATGTGGATAAATGTTGGTATCATTATCTGCTCAATTTTCCACCATTTCAGCTGTTAGAGGTGTCCTCAAAGTGACACACAAACTGATCTCCTCAGCTGGAACCAGCTGGCTCCAGCACAATGTGCTAGCAATTTGCCCAATTCATCTCATACACATTTAGACCAATTTAAAATAAATACTCGTATTAGTGAAGTTTCCTAACAAATAATGTGTTTTAAGACATATTGCCTGACAGATAATGTGTTTAAAGATATTTCATATGAGATGTAATATGTTTGAAGATGTATTGTGTGACAGTGGAATTATAACATGAAGGACAGGAAGATAATCAAGAACATGCAAATTAAGATTTTTATTTTTAAAATGTAGGCTGACTAATATGTCACTGTAACTTAATCACTTAATGGGAAAGTACTTCCATAGTTAAAACTGTTTGACAAATTCAATATTCAAGGGAAATTCCAGCAGGCAAAGGTGGATTGGAAGTAGTGAAGGGGTGTCATTGGAGTGTCAAGTTGGAGTAAATTTGTTGAGTAAAGTTTTCCTCTGAAGAAGAATCTTTGCTTCTCCAGCACTGGGTATTTCAATATTGTTAAATCTTAACACTTGCTTTCAATCTCATTCTTTCTTTCAAAATTCCTTATCTGTCCTTATTTTCCCCTATGTTACAGATACTAGCTAATGATAGCCAATTATTCATCTTGTTGTTGCCATGGTACTGTTGCCATGGTACTGTTTTGAATTTAAAGCAAATAAGTAAACCAAACTGAGTTGTGAACCACAGCATAGAAACATTATAAGTTGTAGAAGCATCACGAGGGGGATATGGCTTTTATACACCCTCTGTGTGTTCTTTGTAAAAGAACACACAGAGAGTGCATGAAAAGCCATATATCCTGAGAGATGCTTCTACAACGAATTTATCTTGTCGACATATTAAACTATATAGTTAATTAATCAAAGTAATGCAAGAGAATAACACTCGGAATGTTGTTCAGTCGATCACTGGTTTC
>JAULBS010125496.1:0-13810 GCA_032355785.1 Symmetromphalus regularis
GTGGTACTGTCATTAAATAGATTTACCAGTTTTGTGGTACTGTCATTAAATAGATTTACCAGTTTTGTGGTACTGTCATTAAATAGATTTACCAGTTTTGTGGTACTGTCTTTTAATAGATTTACCAGTTATCTTTGCAATTTATAATACTATCATACAAGTTAACTAATATCAACTTAATCATATGTTGTACATTATTAGCAATATACGTTTCTTGCCATCTTGTCATTTTATCTGTTTATATAATATTTTATCGTACCGCCTGTGCCGTTAAGTTACGTCCAGAGTGAAATAAAGTTCAGTTTATTCAAATTGGCATCAGTTGAAAGTGAACTCTACTATTTGCAGGTCATATTTACACAATAGGAGAGTGCGGGGGTGCCATGGAAACTGCACGGTGTCCTGAATGTGATGAAGTCATTGGAGGTGAAAGACATCGTCTGGCAGATGGCAACGCTGTGGCTGGAGAAATGGATGGAGCTACACATGGGGCGTGGTCAGAACAAGCAAATATGGCTAATTATGATTTAAATATGCTGGATGATTAGTAGTGATTTGCATATGGTGTGATAGCCAATTTATTAATGGTGGGTGGAGATACGGGTGGAGCTTGATATGGGGCGTGGTTGAAACAAGCAAACATACAAATTATTATTTGAATAAGCAGGATGTTTAGTAATCATTTCCACAGGACTGTCGTTAATTTAATTGTGGTGGGTGGAGAAATGGGTGGAGCTTAATATGGGGCGTGGTTAGAACAAGCAAACATGGCTAATTATCATTTGAATGTTGGTTGATTATTAGTGATTTGCATGTAGGACAGTCGTTAATTTATTTTGGCGGGCGGAGTTCGATATGGGGCGTGGTTAAATTAGTAGTGATATGCATATATAGGACAGTCGTAGTCCAAAATGGACAGGCTGCTTATTGATTATTGGTTATTGGTTGGCATCCCGTCCAATGTGGGCCATATACCCGCTAAAGAACAAAGCACTGCAATTTACTGGCTACAAAGCTTCAGTTTCCGACCAAAACATTACAAGAAATATGTAGCTATACAATAAAATTGCCAACTTACGCGCTGATTACATCCCTTTTCACAGTAAATCCCACAGTATCAACTAATTTTGCCTTGAACCGTCGATCGATTTAAAAACAACATGGCGGTCGAACAACTGTTTTACAGATACGAAATTTCTGGAAATGGAAGTGGAGGAATGGGAAATGAACAGAGGAATTGTTAGGGGGTTGGAGGAGTGTTGGTGCGTGTTGTAAATAAAAATAGTAATTTATTACATTGTGACTGGTTTATTTTATTTTATTTTTTAATGACTCCACAGAGATAGTGGATGAACTGAAAGTTTCGTATTTGTGACTTATTCGGAAACCGAAGCGTTTATTGCCGGAAATTTGCACTAATACATAATATGGGTCGGGAGCTGCACTTAATGCAATAACCAATAATCAAAGCATTAAGTTCCTGAACAAGAGATAAACATACCCTGATTTCATTTTAGAGGTATCGTGGAGTTGATTAAATCTAAACGACTTATGCAGATCAGTGAGATCATGTCTCAGTCGAGGCATAATATTTTTAATCTTGATACCACAATCAGTGGCCCACAACTGATATTTATCGAAGTCCATGGTTTGTGCCATTCTGTATGAACCGTGCTGACGCAGACGTCTTAGTATTGTGGGGGGGGGGGGGAAGACCGAATAGGGGCGCCTACAATGTGAAAAATGTGGATTTGTTTGGAACGGAATAAAGCCTAAACTGCAAATGGGTGGACTGAGAAGGATCGATCCGACGACCGACCGGTTCACCGGCGGACATATAGGATAGTTAGAAGTCAGACACAGAATAACCGAATTCGCTAAACATTTAAAAGCTCTGATTTAGAACATCTAAAATTAATTGAAGCGAGAGAGACAGTCATCGAATTTATTATCTGATGATGGGCATCAGACACCTTGCAGTCATACAAAGTGACCAATCAAAATGTTCGACACACTTTGCAATCCCTGGGGTCTCATTGACTGTTTGGGAAATCGACAGTGGGTTACTGTAAATGCTAATACTACTGTACCGTTTGTGATTAAAATAACGAGACATGTCTGGGTTTGGAATTTAAATAAACACGAAATTGCTAACAGTTGTACTAAACTTTGAGTACCACGGATAGGACAGGATAGTGTCGCCGTTTGAAGAAATCTCGGGTCATCACGTTTTACGGTGACTCGACTGTAAAAGGCATATCGATTTTAGTTTTTTTTTTTAAATTGTTTTATTTAACGACGCCTCTAAAGCTCATTGATTTTTATCTTATCATCGGCTATTGGACGTCATTCTGACAATTTATTTAGGGGAAATTCGCTGCCGCCACATAGGTTACTCTTTCTGATAAACAGCAAGGGGTCTTTTATATGCACTGTCCCACAGACAGGCAGTACATACCACGCACTTTGGTGAAACAGTTGTGGACCACCGGTTGGAACGGAAAATAGCCCAAACTTAAAATAGGTGAAAAGATAGTTTTGATCACAATATTAGTTACATCATTTAGATTATATATACATACTAGCATTAGAGTAGCCAGTGGGGGCTATACCTTTTTCTTTCACTTTTTATACTTGCACTTCTTGCAATCATTTTAGCGCTTCCAGTGCAGTTGACCCGCACCATTGCCCAGAACATCCGGACGGGCTGATTATTGATTATTGGTTATTGATACAAATAATCAATAAGCAGCCCGGCCGGATGTTCTGGACAAACTCACACCCAACCCCAATTAAAAATCTTGGCTACGTCAATGTACACAAAATTATATATTATATTTTTAATTATTATTTTGGAGTTGATTATCGACTTTATTGAAGGACATTTTGGATTTATGTTAATAACAGGCTTCGCTGAATTTCCAAGCCCCCGAAACGTGAATGTACCCACCAAGCCAAGTCAGACTGGAGTGACAGACACTTCTTCATTGGTTCGTTGGTTGGCTGGCTGGTTGGTTGCTGAGGCGTAGCCAGAGAGGAAAAAACGCCGAGGCAAACCCAGGCGCTGGGAGCTTGAACCATGTGGATAATAAATATCGGTATCATCCAATTAAGGTTCAAACACAGTTCAGCTTCTTGTGCTTTATGTCCAGTAAAGATGTTAGTAGGAGAGGCGAAACCCGCTGCCGCCCCACTAATGCGGCTACTCTTAACTATAAGCAGCAAAGGATCTTTTATATGCACAGATAGGATAGCACATATCACGGCCTTTGATAAACCAGCTGTGGAACCACTGGTCGGTGTAAGTGGTATATACCTACCCACTGAGCCTTGCGGAGCACTCACTCTGGGTTGGAGCCGATATTGAGATTAAAAATATATATATATAAAATCACTGATGTAATAAATCGGTACAGTGTTGAATGAATAAATTTAACTAGAATTAGAATTTGTTTAATTCCCTATGGTTAGAATGATAAAAGAAGAACAGAAACAAGATAATTCACTACCTATGATAAAGTATATTGGTGAACTGTGTTGAATAGGTAAATTCTTATGAAAGTGACACAACAAATAAACAATTTAAAGAGACTTATTGTGGCAGTCCTCCGAAAAGATTTCTGTTGTAGCGTATTAGATAGAAAACGTACACTTTATTATATCCACACTAAATTAGAGTTTACTAGCAGGAAAATTATAAGTGCATACAGACATAAGCGTACAAGGCGGGTGAGGGTAAGGTGGGGTGGGGGGGGGGCATTGAAAACGTGCTTCAGCTTTGGTGAGTTTTTTATTCGGGCAAAAACTAATGTGGCATTTTCTTTTAAAATCCATATATCTGGGCAAAAATCCACCTCACTCCTCCCCCATAAAAGGGAACCCTTACGCCTATGCATACAGAAATACTTCAATTCTTTATTAACATTGAGCTATACAGTTCATCTGTAAATACAAATACAAAACAAATACAAATTACAGATTACCAGTTACAAATACAATACAATACAACACAGGAGAACAGGCTGTGACAGTCCAGAAGACATACACATATTAAAAAATATATAATGAACAGACATAAATGGAAATTGGAAAACTTTTTTTCTTAATTCTGATGCTTTATATAAAAATTTACCAAAATTGCATAATTGTTTTACATTTTCTATATTATATAATTGCAAAAGCTTGATTTTTTTTTTATTTTCAAATAATTAGTTTTAATATATATCTGATTTTTAAATACATTTTGACAATGAATAACATTTTCTCTTACAGTGTGGGCACAATGGTCTGAATATAAAGAAACGGTTGCATGCTCTGTAACGTGTGGGGCAAACGGCGTCAGGACCATAACGAGACAGAGAATATGCAATAACGACCTACCAAATAAAATGGGATGCGGGGAAAAATCGCCACAAATCGACAACAAACAAGTATCTTGCTCCAGCCCAGTCTCCTGTGCATACTGGAGTACGTGGTCTAGTTATCAATATAGTGCCTGCACTGAAACATGTGGAACGACTGCTACCCAAGTTGGGACGCGAACGAGAACCTGTATTAATGATGATCTAACCAAGCGTCTTTGTGGTAAACTTTCACCAGATAAAGAACAGACAACGCGTAGTTGTACAACACTTCCTGCATGTCCATACTGGTCACAATGGACAGGCTATAATGACATCACTGTATGCTCAGTAACATGTGGACAGGGCATCAAAAAGGTTCAGAGGAGCAGAACCTGTATAAACGATGTTGGAAACGAGAAAAGATGTGGTGATGCTTCACCCCAACGCGAAACGAAGGATGTGCAATGTTTTGGATCAGCCTGCCCATACTGGGGACCCTGGACCAGTTTCCAGTATGGATCATGCTCTGCAACGTGTGGAACCACCGCAACACAGGTTGGTAGCAGAAGTAGATCGTGTGTGAATGACGACAACACGAAACGTCTTTGTGGTAAGCTTTCGCCAGATACAGAGCAGAACACACGAATATGTACAACGTTACCCGAATGTCCAATTTGGGGCCCTTGGTCTTCATACGTAGATACCACGGTGTGTTCAGTGACCTGTGGAGAAGGAACAAAAACGACTCAGAGAAGACGAGTTTGCCTGAATGACAATTCAGCTAACAACGGATGTGGTGCTAACTCACCCCAACAAGAAACCAAAACTGAGAAGTGCTCTAACCCTGCCTGTCCTTACTGGGGCCCATGGTCGACCTTCCAATATAGCGCCTGCTCAGCTACATGTGATAGTGCTAGCCAGGTCGGAACAAGAACAAGAACCTGTGTTAATGACAATGCATCGAGACTTCTTTGTGGAAAACTCTCCCCAGACACAGAACAGACCACGCGTGCATGTAATTTACCAGCATGTCCTATATGGGGGCCTTGGTCGCCATATAGTGATGTTACGAAGTGTTCAGTAACTTGTGGACAAGGTACTAAGACTACACAACGAAGTAGAGTATGCCAGAATGATGTTTCTACGAACGATGGATGCGGTGCTAAGTCTCCTCAAACAGACACCAAGCAAGTACAGTGTTTTGGGTCAGCTTGTCCATACTGGAGTACTTGGTCTCCTTATAACTATGGTGCTTGTTCAGCCACCTGTGGGACAGGGACAAAATCGGGAACAAGAAGCAGAACTTGTTTGAATGACGATTCCACTAAACGTAGTTGTGGTAAACTGTCACCTGACGTCGAATCGAATACACTTGTGTGCAACCTGCCAAAGTGTCCTATTTGGGCTGAATGGAGCAGCTATAGTGCCGTCACCAGCTGTTCGAAAACATGCGGTCCTGACGGCTTACAGACATTGCGGAGAAGTCGTGTCTGTAACAATGACATTACTGGGGTTGGATGTGGTGCTCAGTCTCCTCAGATGCAGACAACACGTGTGAAGTGTCCTGGACCTGCATGCCCCGTATGGGGTGCCTGGGGAAACTATGAATACAGCCAATGCTCGGCTACCTGTGGAAGTGCCACACAAACAGGAGTAAGATCAAGAACTTGTATCAATGATGATAACTCCAAAGTTCTTTGTGGAAAACCTTCACCTGATAAAGAACAGGTGACACGAATCTGCACAACCATTCCTCCTTGTCCTACTTGGGCACCATGGGCTAAATTTACTGACAAAACAGGTTGTTCTGTAACTTGTGGATCGGGAACCAAGACAACAGAAAGAAAGAGAATCTGTCAGAATTATCCAACAGGAAATTTATGTGGTGCACAATCACCACAAGTAGAGACAAAAGAGGCACAATGTTTCAGAGCTGCATGTCCAACGTGGTCTTTCTGGACGAACTTCCAGTATTCGCCTTGTTCTAAGACTTGTGGGCAAGGCGCTACGCAAACAGGAGTAAGAACCAGAACATGTTTAAATGATGACAATACCAAACGACTCTGTGGTAAATTATCTCCGGACCAAGAAATGCAAACACGAACGTGTACTTTAGTTGACTGCCCAAGCTGGGGACAGTGGTCTGGGTATACAGCCACCACAGCTTGTTCTGCTACATGCGGGCCTAATGGAGTTTGGACCGTTCGTAGTGTAAGATATTGCCGCAATGACAATCCTACTTTAACTGGTTGTGGTAAAAAATCTCCTGAAGAAAAGACTAAACGAGAAAGCTGTTCCTCGCCAATAACATGTCCTTACTGGGGCGTATGGTCCGGCTTCTCATACCAGGCATGTTCTGCAACTTGTGGGGTGGATATTACGAGGCTGGCAATAAGGTCGAGAGAATGTTTAAATGACATAGAGTCTAAAAAAGGATGCGGGGACACCTCACCCCAACAACAGACGCAATTACAAAAATGCAATGTGCCAAAATGTCCATTCTGGGCCGAATGGACTAACTACAGTGTAATTACAGCATGCTCCAAGACGTGCGGACCTAACGGTGTTGTGACAGTACAACGAACAAGGATTTGTAACAATGATGTACCTACCCGTACTGGATGTGGATCCCTCTCACCAGATGCACAGACCAAAAGTCAGGCTTGTCCTACAACCATACCCTGTCCAGCGTGGTCCTCTTGGACTTCTTATTCCTACTCCGCATGTTCAGCTACGTGTGGTACCGGGATAACTCAGACCGGAACAAGACGTCGAACCTGCGAGAACGATACTCCAAATAAACTTGGTTGTGGATCAAAATCACCCGAAACCCAAACAACTATGAAAGAGTGTATATTACCTGTATGCCCATATTGGAGTGTTTGGGGGCCATATACAGCAGTCACTCCATGTTCTGTAACATGCGGCCCAGGTGGGACTAGGACAATGCAAAGACGACGACAGTGTATTAATGATAATGCTAACAATAATGGGTGTGGTCAAACGTCACCTCAAGTGGAATCTAAAAAGGAGTCATGTTCTTCCCCTATCACCTGTCCTTACTGGAGCTCATGGTCAGGTTATCAGTACGGGACATGTTCTGCTACGTGTGGCACAGGAGTTATCAGAATTGGGAAAAGATATCGAACCTGTATCAACGACAATACCCAGAAAAAGGATGCATGTGGAAAAGCATCTCCAGATGAGGAAAGTAGAGCAAAAGAATGTTTAGTTCCACTTTGCCCCAGTTGGGCTGCATGGACAGACTTTAAGCCAAAAACAGCATGCTCAGTGACATGCGGAGCTGGCGGTACACAAACATTACAAAGAACTCAAGAATGTAACAATGATATACCTTCTGGCATGGGATGTGGTTCCAAGTCTCCGAGAAGCCAAACAAAACAAGTGTCATGCCAAGCAGCTACACCATGCCCAGCCTGGACTGCTTGGACCGCATACTCATACACTGCCTGTTCAGCTACATGTGGAACAGGCATTACTAAAATTGCCACAAGAAGCAGAACTTGTTCCAATGATTTTACTGGATTCGGATGTGGTAAGAAATCCCCTGAAGTACAGCAAGTACGACAGTCTTGTCCCGATTCTCCATGCCCAGTCTGGTCTCAGTGGAGTCCATTCAAGCCAACTGAAAGTTGCTCGAAAACCTGTGGACTTAATGGGGTTTACAACACTCAGAGAAACCGAATATGTATTAATGACAATGGTGTTAAAAAAGCCTGTGGTGCAGACTCACCTCAGATAGAAAACAAACTTCAGAGTTGTCCTGATAAGCCAGTAGGCTGTCCTTACTGGGCACCATGGGCACCTTATTCCTATACTGGCTGTTCCCAAACATGTGGGGCTGGTACCAGGACAGGCACACGGTCAAGAACATGTATTGATGATATTACAACGAAAGATGGCTGTGGTGCTAAATCTCCTCAAGTACAGACTATAACTGAAAAATGTACTGGGACATCTTGTCCAGCCTGGAGTTCATGGACTGAATACAAACCAACTGGACCTTGCTCTGTGACCTGTGGAAGTGGAGGAACATGGCCAATGCAAAGAACACGGGAGTGTAACGGTGATAATGCTGCTCATAATGCATGTGGTAGCAATTCACCTCAAAGTCAGACGAAAACTGAATCTTGCACCTCTCCTGTAACCTGTCCGTACTGGGGAACGTGGGCTGGTTATAAGTATGGACCGTGTACAGCTACTTGTGGTCCTTCGGTCACAAGAATAGCAACAAGGTCGAGGATCTGTCGCAGTGATAATGCAGCTAAGAATGGATGCGGTGCACACTCACCACAAACGCAAACCCAATCACAGCCATGTCGGGTGCCGGCATGTCCTAGCTGGGCAGCATGGACAGACTACTCACCAAAAACTCCTTGTTCTGTAACATGCGGAAACAAGGGTACACGCACACTGGAAAGAAAACAAGTATGTAATAATGATATACCTTCTGCTATGGGATGTGGTGCCAAGTCACCGAGAACAGAAACCCAAACAGTATCTTGTGCTGCACAAAATCAATGTCCAATTTGGGCAGCTTGGGGACAATATCGCTATACCGCATGTAACCCTCCATGTGGTACAAACTCCATCAAAACAGGCACTAGATCAAGGACTTGCATCAATGATATTCCATCTAAGTTAGGATGTGGAGCATTGTCACCTCAAACAGAGACGGATGTACAGAGCTGTAATGTGCCTGCCTGTGCAGCATGGGGCCAGTGGACACAGTATTCACCTGGCCCATGTTCAGCAACATGCGGAGGAGGTGGCACTTTGACGAAACAAAGAACAAGACGATGCAATACCGACAATGGTAATCACAACGCTTGTGGTGCAACCTCACCTCAACTGGAAACGAAAACAGAATCATGTACATCACCAATCACATGTCCATATTGGGGATCTTGGTCTGGCTTTGTCTATAGTGCATGTTCAGCTACATGTGGTAATGGTGTTACAAGACAAGGACAGCGAATCAGGTATTGTCTCGGGGGTTCTAAGAACCCCAATGCATGTGGTGCTCCATCTCCACAAAGGGATACACAACCAAAACTCTGCAATGTACCTGAATGTCCCGCATGGGGTGCCTGGACAGGATTCAGCGCAACATCACCGTGCTCTGTAACCTGTGGAACAAACGGGTATGTAATAATGAAACGAAGAAGAACCTGCAATAATGATATACCCACTGGCAAAGGATGTGGATCACAATCGCCAGTAGACGAGACAAAAAAAGTTGCCTGTACTAACCTTCCAGCTTGTCCGAACTGGGGACCGTGGTCACCATATACCTACCAAGCTTGTTCCGCTACGTGTGGCCTCAGCATCACAACAAGTGGTACCAGAAGCAGAATCTGCCAAAACGACACTCCAAATAAACTCGGATGTGGAGCAAAATCGCCTGAAATACAGAAAGGAATAAAGGATTGTCAGTTATCTCCTTGCCCAATATGGTCTTCATGGACACAATTTAAAGTAATCGATGCATGTTCCTCAACATGCGGTCCTGGTACCCAGACAGTACTAAGAACAAGAGAGTGTATTAATGACAATGCTAATCATAATGCATGTGGTGAAAGGTCGCCTCAACAAGAAAGTAAGAAAGACTCCTGTAGCTCGGGCAAAAGTTGTCCCTTCTGGGCACCCTGGTCTGCTTTCCAATATACCCAGTGCTCTGCTACCTGCGGTACAAAGATTTCAAGAATTGGAGTAAGAACAAGAGTGTGTCGTAATGACGTATCAGGCAGAGACTGTGGTGATACGTCTCCACAGACCGACAGACAACCCCAACTGTGCTCCGTCCCTGAGTGTCCATACTGGGGTCAGTGGTCTACATTCTCTCCAACAGAACCGTGCTCCGTAACGTGTGGAACAAACGGAGTGTATAATGTCAGAAGAGAACGACAATGCATCAATGACTTACCTTCTAGAACAGGTTGTGGTGCTATGTCTCCTCAACGTGAATCCAGAAAAGATGGATGTACGACAAATGTCAAATGTCCTGCATGGGATGCATGGTCAGGCTATACTGCGGTAACCGCTTGCTCGGTCACCTGTTCAGGAAAGCAAGGAGTTATAGTGATGAGAAGGTACCGGACTTGCTTGAATGACATCACTGGAGGAGGTGGATGCAGTCCTGGTTTGACTGAAGAAACTATAAGACAATCCTGTACTTCAAATATCGGATGCCCAGGTGAGAATATTGTACTTTAAACTGTTACTCTACATTGCTCTCGCCTATTCCATTCTTCTTCAATAAATGGATGGACATATGGATGGATTGGTGGGTGGATGAATGAATGGAGGGATGAGCAGATGAATTTATAGATGAGTGGATGAATAGATGAGGAGATGGATAGATTGGTGAGTTTGTTGGTAGGTTGGTGTATGAATGAATGGACAGATGGATGGATATATTGCTTGATGAAGAGACTTGTGAATGGGCGGGTAGGTTGATGGGTGAATTAATGGGAAGATTAATGCATAGTGTGATAGACTGATGGATTTGTGGATGGGTGGATTAAAGAATGAATAAATGGGTAAATGAACTGGTAGGTGGTTCTCTCTCGTCTCTCTTTCCCTCCATCCTTCAACATTGGTCTGTCTCTGTCTTTCTATCTCTCTCTCTCTTTCTCTCTCTCTTTCTCTCGCTCTCACTGTCTTTGTATTTCTCTTACTCTCCCCCCTCTCTCTCTCTCTCTCTCTCTCTATCTCTCTCTCTCTCTCTATCTCTCTGTCTCTCCATTTGGTCTGGTATAAATAATAATTTAAAAAAAACATAATTTTTGGTTTAAATAAAATCTTTCCTATCCTGTTGCAGTGGATGGTCAGTGGGGCCCGTGGAAAAAGGGAATTGTAGGACCATGCTCAGTGACTTGTGGGAAAGGTACCCAGACGAGAACGCTGAATCGAGCTTGTGATAGCCCAGCTCCTCAAAACAACGGACGCGATTGCATAGCTCTCAACGGCATTGGGTCTACAATGACAGAATCACAGGAATGCACTATGGTAGATTGTCGTAAGTATACATATCTTCATTTTCGGGGTTCCGTAGTGCAGTGGTTAAACACATAGTCCCACAGATCCTTGACCTAATTAATTACCAAACAAAGAATTAATTTTAAATATAAACAATTGATTTGTCCATAGAAATACTTCATTCAACTACTTACATAACCACCGCATCTAGCCTATTATCAATGTTTCTAAAATAATATTCAATTATGCTCATGGACAGATAAATTGAAAACAAATTACGTTTTTTTACGTTGAATATATTGTATATTTCGAGTCACATGACGGGTATTCCCCCGTTAGCTTTTATTTTAAAACTGAATATTTTTGTAGCTGTAAAAACATTACGTACCAATTTATTTAGCCACACGATTTAAAACCAGTGGTATAAAAACAGTTAAAACAATTAATGAAACAATAGAATGAAACGATTAAACATATCTAAAGAATTTTTCAAATCGTGTTATTTCCTGTTCTTAAAGTTGAAATTTATTCGTTATACCATCCTAAGTTGCAGACCGATAGATAGATGTATATATATATAATATATAATTATTATCTTCTTTTTTCATAAATGAGGTATATTTTTAAGTACTGTACTGTACTGTATTTATATTTATTTATTTATATATTTTTATTTGCATATTTTTAATATTTTATTTTTTAATTTTTTATTTATTATTTATTTGTTAATTATTTATTTATTTATTATTATTTATTTATTTATTTATTATTTAATTATTTAATTTTTTTTTATATATTATTTATTTATTTGTTAATTATTTATTTATTTCTTTATTATTATTTATTTATTTATTATTTAATTATTTAATTTTTTTTTGTTATTTTTATCTATTATTTATTTATTTGTTAATTATTTATTTATTATTATTTATTTATTATTTAAAAAAAATTTTTTATCTATTATTTATTTATTTGTTAATTATTTCTTTATTATTATTTATTTATTTATTATTTATTTTTATTTTTCTATTTGTCTAGTCTGCTTTCAGAAATGTTACTTTCTTTAACTATGCAATATTATTACTATAATTTTAAACAAATATTAATTGTTTACATTTTTGTTTTCAGCTCGTCTTATAAGTAAGTAATACTTTTTTATTACTCTAAGTAAAATCGGATCTAAAAATTCATTCCTGTTCTTTTTGGATTTAAAAACAACCCATCTGAGGTCATGCCAACGTGACCTTTCGACCATGAATATATAATATTCTAAACTGTGTATTTTTTAATTGTATGTATTAATTTTGTTTTTACGTCTTTCGACCTACTTGCCCTTAAGGTTCATGACTTAAATTTAATATGTACAGCATTTGAGAGTTGTATCTTCATGTTTAGTATGTGGTTCATAGAAATGTTTGGTACTTGTCATCAAAATCATGTATCTCGAGTTTCCGGTCTATTAAGAGGGGAAAGGTTCTGCGCACGCGCTGTTGTAATCGCACGATCATTGTAACAGAATAATATTTTACCTTGGTTATGTTACTATTAAAATCAACCAACAAATCTTTCAAATGTTATCTGTTTATATAGCATATAAAAAAAAATCCCTATCTGGCTGGATATTAACATTTTAGAAATTCGTATCCGGATCTGGTCTATTTTTAGACAGTCTAGTTGTCGTACTGTAAAACATATGTCATGTGACTTTCTAAACTTACGCAGACGACACAATGTCATGTTTTTGAGCTCTGCCAGTGACAATTGCTGCTTATTTTCTTATGTATTGATGTTGAACGTTATTTAGTGAATCTAAAATGCCAAATGAGTGTTGTGTATCACTCAACGTTTTAAAATGTTAAATTTTAGTAAATTTTACACGTTTTTTTCTAATTTCGTTTTCTGAAAGTGAAGATTTGTGTTTTTGTAACATAATTATTCCTATGTCATGGTTCACGTATGCGCAGATTCGTTGTAAATAGAACCTCCAGATACAGCCCGGAAACTGGTTATAAACATACCTGAATTTTGGCGGCCATTTTCTCAAATTAATTTTCTCATACCTCCTCGAATATATCGTTCTGT
Source organism: Symmetromphalus regularis (assembly GCA_032355785.1). Taxonomy (NCBI): domain Eukaryota; kingdom Metazoa; phylum Mollusca; class Gastropoda; order Neomphalida; family Neomphalidae; genus Symmetromphalus; species Symmetromphalus regularis. The sequence continues at coordinate 13,428 of JAULBS010125496.1, forward strand.
ATCGTTTTCAGAATTATATATATTTTAATACTTTTTGCACCAAACTGACTGTGAATCTACAGATTAGTTAAAGTTTTTTTTTTGTGATGTGATTGAACTGGACAGATCGGTTCACATATTTTCTTTCACTTCAGGTTTGTGTGATGAAGTTGAGATGGTGAACGAAGTTGGTTACAGGTTACATCCTACAGATTGTGACAAGTTTGTTCAGTGTTACTATCGGAAGTCGGATGGTTACGTTATTGGAGTGATCCACACCTGTCCTTTCGACCACTACTGGGACCAGAAACAGTATCGATGTGCCCCTGCCTGCAATGTGGAATGCCCGCATGGTAAAGTACCTCCTTAAACGTATAGTCCCACGGACCCTCGACCTGTGAAAT
>JAULBS010125507.1:0-13808 GCA_032355785.1 Symmetromphalus regularis
AACATTTGATTTGTCCATAGAAATATTTCATTCAACTACTTACATAACCATCGCATCTCGCTTATTATCAATATTTTTAAAATAATTAAAATTTATGCACACGTACAAATAAATAGGGAAAAAATAACGATTTTTATTCCGTTGAAGGTGTGATATATATATTTCGAGTCACGTGACGGGTATTCCCCAGTTAGCCGTTATTTTTAAACTTCTGAATATTTTTGAGACTGCCAAAAAATACCAGTAGGAACTACTGGATCGTAAAAATTTGAATTTTTTTTAATTTAAAAAAAAATCGATCATCTCGACATGGAATTCCCTATACTATGGTTCAGTTAAAATGTCTCGCGTTATATGAAAACTAGATTTGGTATAACAAAAAAAATAAAGTTTGTTTTATTTAACAACGCCTCTAGAGCATATTGATTATTATCTTGGTATAACAAATGCACGTAAGTTTCATACGTAACCAATATTTAGAGCACAAAGCCCCTTAAATTCCGTGGGACTATGTCTTTAAAATGGTACAGTAAATATAATCTGAGCCTACGTCTTGGGTCCACTGAGAAGGATCGATCCGACGACCGACCGACCGGTTCACAGGCAGACATGCTACAGTTTGAGCCAAAATGAATGTGTATGCTGAAATGGAAAATACGTTTTTAATGTTACAAACAACTATTAGTATTCGGACCAAAAATTGCATGCATTGACAGAAACTAGTTTTTTTTCTACTAGTAGCAAAGAATCTTTCATATGCGGTTGGTCGTCGGATCGATCCTTCTCAGTGGACTCATTTGCAGTTTAAGCTATTTTCCGTTCCAACCAGTGATTCACAACTGGTTCAACAAAGGTCGTGGTATGTGCTATCCTGTCTGTGATACGGTGCATATAAAATACCCCTTGCTGCTTATCGAAAAAGAGTAGCCTATGTGGCGGCAGCGGGTTTCCTCTAAATACATTTGTCACAATGACCATATGATTGACGTCCAATATAGAGTTTGTACCCAATCTTTCAGTGCCCCCCCCCCCCCCACCCCTCTCACAAAGTCATTGCTATGCACCTAGTCACATGGTGAACTGATAAAGCTGGTAATCGAATAAACATTCTTTTCCCTTCAATAGTACAGAGTTTTTTATTTTAATTTCTTTTTAATCCACAGATTAAAAGATCCTCCATACGAAAAGGAATGGTGATGGTTTCTCCAAAACTGGAGCCCAAGGCATGCTGGGAGTTTGAGGGTGAAATCCTTGTTCTACATCACCCAACGACAATTAGCGTCCGATACCAGGCTATGGGTAATTACTGAATTAAATGATATCACTGTCAGTGAAGCTAAGAACAGATTTTAATCTGACTGCATGATACTTAATGGTTTATGATAATTAGTTGTGCAATAAGATTAAAAAAAAACTAAAAGGTGTTTTTCGTAATAATTCATCTGTTACAGTAGTAATTTTTATGGTGTTTTCAAAACATTTTGTTATAGATCTTTTATCATATATTCTTTGCCACATTGGTATTAGATGCAGGGATGTCAGCAAGGATTTGAAAAAAGAGAGGAAAATCTAAATTATAAAAAAAGTACTCAATGACTTAATTTTCTGCAATCTAAAGCAGTTTCATACTGTATTTGTTAAATTAACATCATCAAATCACATTTAATTTCTCTTGAATATGTATTATAATTTGCATTATTTGATCCACGATTTGAAATTTATATAACATTTATCTTGTTATTTCATGTTGTAACAAAATATTGCACATAGAAATAAGCATATAATGGCAGTAAAATGGCAACACATATATTTCCGTTTCTTGTTCATATTCGGTTCATTCGAAAACTGGTTTCAGTTTAGTCCAGATTTTTTTAATTCTGAATGGACAAAAAAAAAGATAACAAGAAAAAATGAAGAAAAAGAAACATTGTTTTTTGAGTGGAAATGTGTTGTAAAAATACCAGATTTCCACCTTTCTGCAGATATTTCACATTCCTGTTGATGAATAAAAGTAAAAAATATAATAATAATAAAAAAACAGTATACCTACCATAAATATTCTTTTAAATTTGTTTAATTGGTATAAAATCATCTGCACATATTGTTAATAAATTAAGATATTTTTTATCATTCTAGTTCATGTTGGAAGTGTGCGGCAGACAGCAACCATTCTCAAAATGACAAGCGAGCATTTACGAACAGGAGACAAGGCAACAGTGCGGTTCCGTTTCATTAAAAATCCCGAGTACCTCAAGCCTGGAATGCGAATGGTTTTCCGAGAAGGTCGAACAAAGGCAGTAGGCAACACAACAAAGTTATTCCCCCACGTCAGTGCGGTCGCACAGAACACACGGCAGCAGAGGGCGCAGAAGAAAGCGCAGGAGAATAAACATCAAACCAACCCACAGAACGAGCCACAGAAACCAAGTAAGAGAACGAAACGTCCAAGACGGCACCCGTCGGATCAGCAGGAGGAAGGGGGGGAAATTGAACCAGAGAATACTTAAAAAACAGATGATTAGATTCAAAACTGCAGTGAACATCTTTTAACATTTTTAAAACCAATACTTTTAAGCCAGATAAACCGGAGAATACTTAAAGACCTTCAGATCAACAGGAGGAAGGTGGGTGGGGGTGGGGTGAATTGAACCATGGAATACTTAAACAGATGATGAGATTTAAAACTGCGGTGAACATCAACATCAGTTTTAACATCTTCTAAACCAATACCTTAAAACCAGATGTTTTATTTTTTAGGATTACAGATTTTTAATACAGATTCACAATACTGAAGTAGGAAAAATAAATAATAATTTGACTTAAATTGATATTGTGAAAGTAAAAATAAATGTTATTGTTTGTTTTTATTCTTTCCTCCTTCATGTGAATCTTGCATTAAAAATTTGAAACCCTAAAAAAAAGAAAGAAAAGTGGTCTTGCTGTTATATAAGAGTGTGGAACGAACGTCAATTCTGGTTTACAATACCAAAAGCAGTTTAAACATTTTTAGAACCAGTAATTTAAGTGTGGTTTCATACTTACATGGGAGAAAGGAAATCAAATTCATTTTTTTATATACACTTTCTAAACCAATACCTTAAAGCCAGATGGATACCCCCAATGTTTATTTTTTTGCTGGGGCGTCATTAAACAACCATATTTTTCTACACATGGAAAAATCTGATTTTACAGCCTACTGTAAAGATGCATGGAGAAAAACTTTTTTTTTAAAGAAGAAAGTGTTATGTTGGAACACTAACATTCCTCTGGTAATAAAAATCTATTTTGATAGTTTAGACAAATATTTTAAAAGAAATGTTTAGCTTGTAATTATGGCAAATAATCTTATATGTTTAAAACAAAATTATCCAAGTATGATTAGAAATTGTTAGCTGAGCTTGATTACAGATTGATAGTGATACTAGTCAAAGAATTAATTTTAATGACTGTCAAATGCTTTACAAGACCAAATCTGTTTGAAGAAATGTTAAAAACATTTTTTTTTTTAATGATGCATGTCAATAGAGCTGTAGGTATTTCTGTTAGAAAAAGAACCATGTTTTTAAAAAAAAAATCCTTCGCTCATTTTCATCAATTTTTCAATTTTTATTTATATTTTGTAAAGTTTATATATATCCATGTGAGGCACTAATGTCTGGAGAGTTCATTTTTAACCAATCTTGAAGCATTTCATTGAAATTGAAGAAATATTTAATCTTCCCTTCATGTATGTGACCAGCTCTGGCTATAGGATACTCGTGTCAAAAAATAAAAATTATGATATTAATATATTCTTATTTCCCTTAAAATGATGTATAATACATGAAAATATCTTTTAAAATGACGAAGAAATGGCACTTTGAATGTTGCCAGGTTGAAAATGCTGGTTTTGAGAAAAACGCATTTGAAAAGCAAGTTTTTAATTGTTTTCATCATGTATACTACTCTTTAATTAAAGATTTTTATCTGTTTATGTTATGATTTCCACTTGGAGGCTATTTTCACAGAAATCTCAAAATAGAAAATGTTCACCCAATGCACTTGTTTTGACTGTAATGGCAAATGGTACCGTGCGACGTGTGTATCCTTTAGCCAGAGCTGGTCACATGTTATATTCTCATTGGTTTTGTTTGTAGAATGCAATTTGGAAATAAATTTATGTGGTTTTAACACTTTTATCCATAGGCCACAACTACAAAAACAGTGTTTGTTTATATTTTGTTACAATATAACTAACCAACCACATAATCATACTACATAGTAAGGTAGATATATTCATATATATCTGCCCTATCCATCTGATGCTGCTGACTGACTGTGTGTCAAAATTACTAGATGTTTGACATCCAATAGCCAATGATTTTTTTTACTGTGATTCATGATTCACAGTAGGACATTGGATTCTCAAGCTGAAGACAGTGGTTCAAAACCTGTTGGAGGCTGGCTCACATTACCAAATGTTTGACATCCAATAACTAATGATTAACCAATCAATTAGCTTTAGTTTTGTCTTTAAACAAAAAAAATATTCACAATTTTTGTAAATATCTCTTGGGTTCTGCCATGTTCGGATAAAATTTGATCCAGATAATACTTGTTTTGGATTTTGTTCACTTCACATAATCTAAGGAGTGATGGGCACTAATGAACAACATGTATAGTTGATTCTGCATAACAATTACTTTCTAGGCGTTTTTGTTCTTCGTATTCGGTATCGTGTAACCATGGATAAACTTCATGCAAAGATTGTATCATGTTCAAATTAACTACTTAATGATTAGTTTGAGGATTGTGTGTGTTTCAGTGTCATGGGTTCCCTTTTCAGGTCGATTACAGCATGAGGAAATTTGTACGGCTATAAAGATTTTTAATATACGTGTTCTCAGTGCCAGTGTGTTAGTATTTTGAATACTGCTATATCAGTTTTGTTATTCTATCCAGGACTCAAGCTAGGTCTGAATTTTAGGGAGAAGTCACTTCTCCCTCCTAACTTTGAGAGGGAGAAGTTTTCAACCAAAGAGAGACTTGGTTTTCAAAAATACATATTTATATTGTTAATATTAATAATATTAAAATTACAAACACATGTTAATATTAATAATAAGTACTGGGTTAATTAAATCAGCAACGGCTTAAATTAATAGCTTCCTTTCAATTCTTGATCACTCCTCCATGAACCAAACAGCCTCTGTTTTTACAAGGCGACTGAAGTCGCCCAACAGACAGTCACAGTGGGAAGTGAGCGAGATCAAAGTGAAGTTTTTGCTCACTTCGCATAGTTGTAGGAGGCCTGCCTATCAGTGGAAATGATCAAAAAAAAAATTTCGTGAAGGGTTCGCATATTTGTCAAATATTTGTAAAACCCTGAAAATCACACAAACCAGTATAAATTATATAACAAATTTTATTTCAGTTTATAGAAGAATTCACATTATTAAGAATTATCTCCTGTTATTATAATTATAACAGTTATATTATTGCACATATTTTCAGGAGATAAAAAATGCTGTGTACATTTATTTTCTAAATGGTGAATAAACATCACCCATATTTAACAAATAATACTGTCAACTGTATGTACTCTACGTGTACCATAGAGTATTCTGATTTTGTTTCACCATCTTTCTTAAAACTACAAAGTAAGCAATGTAATTGGAAACTAATAAATGAAATTTGTCATGTAATTATAAAGCATTAAAAGTAGCAAATGTAAGATCATCAAACATGGTATGGATGTACATCTTGTGCTGTTGAGGCATCACGTACTGTATATTTTTAGGTTATTGTGAACTACTTTTGATACATTAATGAACATAAAATGAGAAGGTAGGGAAACGTTTTTGCAGGGTGCGTCTGTGTCCATATGTATAAAATGCCATCATAATGCGTGTGCATACACAAAAAATTAGCATGGTAGTTTTGACCTCCTGCTCACTTCACCTCTTTAGGCTTACAGACCTGCAATACGATAATGCACAGAATGTTGATATAATGCCTAAAATAATAGGTGCTGTGCCCTGTCTATCAGATCTATGAACACAATTGAAAATATGCTTTAAAAGGTCTGGAATCTAGGTTCTAACTTGGCTTAAACTATGCATATTTGCAATTTACATTGTACATAACAAATTCAGGGTATTTCAAGTGATGTGGCCCCACCTCTTTGACGACTAAATTTGTAATTTGGTCATAAGTAATTGTGGACCCTTAACCCCAATATTAAAATTTATAGAAATATCTTTGGACATATGCTTTTCCAAAATTCCCACATCCGCCCCTGTTATAATAATGTTTTAAGTACAGACCAAACAAAAATTAAATTATATTGCCAGAGCCTTACTTTATTCATGTTATCAACCCCTAAAACTGCCCATGGCAATTGGCATGGATTTTGCTGCGGAGTTTTTCATTTTCTGCAGTAATATTTTTGTGGTGGAGAATTTGTTTTTTTTCAAGGTGTATTTTTTCCTTATTAAAAATCAAGTATACTTTATGATAAAATTGCTGTGGACACTATTTCTCAACAGAATTTATTTTGGCATGGACATTTTTTTAATTGCAGGGGTTGTGTTACTGGATCAGATAGACTGTTGTGACGCACACCATCTATCCATCTTTGACTATATGCCTGCATAATGGTTAAAAATACTATGCACAATTTATTCAGGCTACTGATCATTTGGACTTCTACTTCATGTCTTTTAGAACGCTTTCAAATGAATCAAGGAATATGTTGGCATGTTTTATCTCAAATGTTAGAGTTGGCCGAAGTCTTAATGTTTGAACACCTGCACTGCCCACATGAATTCCTGAAAAGAAGATATTAAAGTTTAATGCGAGATTAAATAGAGGATATTAAACGAGTTGCCATTTATTATCATATTATTTCAAAAGGGACATAAATTTGATAATAAATGTGTGGCAGTCTAGGAAAACCCATCACATGGTCAAAATTTGACATGTGCTTTTTATGTTGTTTTCTGAATCTATAGATACAGCAGTGTGCAGATCTGTTGAAATTGTTTTTAACATTGGTTAGCAATTTGCTAGTTAAGTGAAAAACAAATAGTTTGTGCCTTGATGTTACCAAGTGAAAGCTGTGTTTGTTTAATGACACATCAGCACATTGTTTATTCGGCGGCTATTAGATGTCAGACTTATGATGTTTTGCGATTCATGGTCTTAGAGGAAATCCATACTGCCACATAAGTTACTCTTTCATATTAGCAACAATATATCTTTTATACGCGCTATCTCACAGACAGGTTTTCACATACCAGTCTTTGATGAATCAAATGAACTCGTTTTCCTTAAAACCTGTTCGAGCATGGATGTTAAATTGTAATATATCTTTAACATCTACAGAGTTTAGTACTTAAAGATAGACTCTTTCAGATAACAGAGCGGGATGTAGCTCAAACGGTAGAGTGTCCGCCTGTGAACAGGTCGATTGTCGGATCGATCCTTCTCAGTGGACTCATTTGCAGATTGGGCTATTTTCCGTTCCAACCATTGATCCACAACTGGTTCATGAGAGACCGTGGTATGTGCTGTCCTGTCTGTGGGACGGTGCATATAAAATACCATTTGCTGCTTATCGAAAAAGAGTAGACAATGTGGCAGCAGCGGGTTTCCTCTAAATACATATGTCAGAATGACCATATGTTTGATTTCCAGTAGCCGATGATAAGATACATATCGGTGCTCTCGAGGCGTCGTTAAATAAAACAAACTTTACTTTCAGATAACAATGTTTTCTTTCCTATATGATGAATATGACGCTCCTATAATCTAAAAGCTGATGAAAAGTATATGAGTGCACAAGACAATACAAAGTCTTCCAATTCTGTTCTCACAAATCGCAAAAGATAAAAAAAAAAAAATATATATATATATAAAAAAATAGAGAAATAAAGCATAACAAATCATGCACTTTTCTGTGAAGACAACAAGGAAAAAAATATAATGATAAATAAATAATTAAATTTAAAAAAAAGTAAAATAAAATATATCAAAAGGAATCTTGGACATTTCTGTGAAGGCAAGTCAGAACCAAAAGGGCGTAAGTCTAGGTTTGGCACTTACTGGTACACAGCAAAACTATCCACATGTTTAACGTACGTTCATGGACGTAATTTTTTCACATGAATAGCGTGTTTAAAGTTCATTTAAAAAAACGTAACGTTAAACATATGACAAAAGTGTTTCTCATATAAATGTTAAACATACGTTAATGACATGCACAATAACATGGAAAGGGTTTCTGTAGATATTTATACGTTTCACTGTCGCTATGGACACCATCTTGGTTGGTAAGGAAGATATATTTAATTTAGATTTTTTAAATATCCACTATACGTTTCTGAATCAAGTACACTTTAAACAACTGTTTTATTATTGTTAAGAACATTTGCTAAGAACACCTTGTTGATTACTGGGAAAGAAACGTACGTTAAATATGCGTTCTGTTAAACGTATGTTCAAAGAAACATATTTTCAAAAATGTTTAACATAACGTATGTTCAACATATGTGAAACATATTTCGCCAACTCATATGTGAAATGTATGTGGCTGTTTTTGATTGGTACCACTGAATGCTTCCAAATGAGATACATCTGGTCACATTTATCTTGAAATAATAAAAAAAAAAATTCCACATAAAACTTTAATGTGTCTAGATGAGAAACAGTTTTTGGCCCTTTTCTCCATTAACTACTACCCCAACTTACCCCCTTTTGGTTCTGAAGTAAGAAGATGATGCTAATAATAATAATAGAAAAAACGTAATAGACCAAAATGACTCTTGCACTTTTCTGCGAAGACCAGACGAGTAAGATACGCTGTACATTCAAGAGCTCTTGTTACACAATGAATGGGTATTGCTTTCCAAAAACCTATCAATTTACTCTTGATTGAGCTAAAACGGAAGAAAGCTGAGAAGAAATGCAATCTTCGCTGCATTTCACACCAGACTGCTACTAATTTTTCCTTTCCGCTAGAAAAGCTAAATTCTTTTAGTACGTAATTGTAACATTTTGCTTCACAAATATATTTATGCACCTTTGAATACGTATTAATACCAGAGCTAGCCGTTTCAAGAGATAAGGTTTTCAGGTTGATTAGTTCTTTTTATAAACCCTATTGCACCTACATAGGCTTAAATTGTTCCTCTTAGAACGCGTGTCCTTGCAAATTGAGTTAGAGATATTTTAATAATGGACAGATCTGTTTACGGAGAAATTGGCTAGACAGAAGGTTAAAGTAATGATGGTTTTATAATCCTGTGTTGTCAAGTGGTAAAAAATAGGACTCGAGCTGAAGACAGTGGTTCAAAACCCTTTGGAAGCTGGCTCACACTTGACTACGTGTCAAAATTACCAATGTTTGACATCCAATAGCTGATGATTAATAAACCACTGTGCTCTAGTGGTGTCAAAAAAGAAAAAAAAGACTTTATTCAGGTTATATAAGTATATTTATAGTTATAATGTAAATATAAAAATATATCAGCTCTCTACACTGATTTACTTTCAATTTTTTTTCTATTTAACCAATGTGTGACCCCCAATAGCAGAAGCTTACTTTTGTGCTGGGGGGGGGGGAGGGGTCGTTATACAATCAATCTGGTGAAACATTCTACAGCTTGACATTTGCATAGAGGATTGGTGAATTAACAAACTCCAACACTGTGACAGAAACTTGTCAAGCTCTGTTTGATTGTCTGAAGAAAAATTACTAGTATCTAAAGGTAAAATTGATACAAAACTAGGATTTGAGTTTCCATATGACCAGTATCCTCTGCATGCATTCCAATTTATGTACTATATCAGAATTAAAAAAAAAAAAAAAAAAATATATATATATATATATATATATCGTATTGAGAGAACGTTTTAACTGTGTGTTTTAAAACTATCCTTACTAGGTAAATAGGAAGCGGGACAGAGCTCAAACGGTAACCTGTCCGCCTGTGAACCGGTCGGTGGTCGGATCAATTTTTCTCAGTGGAGCCATTTGCAGTTTGGGCTATTTTCCGTTCCATCCAATGGTCCACTATGGTCGTGTCTATGGGAAGGTACATATAAAATACCCCTTGTTGCTTATCGGAAAGAGTATCCTATGTGGCGGCAGCGAGATTCCTCTAAATCAGTGTCAGAATGACCATATAATTGACGTCCAATAGCCGATAAGATAAAAATCAATGTGCTTTAGAGACGTCATTTAATAAAACAAACTTTATTTTTTACTAGGTAAATTATATAGAACAGTAGGTATAGGTTAACCACTAAAACACACACCTTCATACTAGAGCCTCATCTGAACCCTGTTACATAAATGACAGCATACCACATACACAGCTTTATCTCAAAAATAACTACACAAGTAATATGAAAGTTACAAAGTCCATAAAAGGAGAATTAGGAAAAAACTGTTTTCTAAACCGGTTTCTACCCTCCAAGTATAAATGACACGTAAAGTTGACACTACAATGACTACATTTGCCTATCTTGCACACTGGCGCCACAATAATTTTGAGTACCGTCTTATGCCGTTGCTAAACGGCCGGAGAGAAATAAAGTGTTCTTGTTCTTGTCACCTGTACCAATTGCACAATAATTATGACTGATTCAGTATTTGAGTTTGTGATGGACATTGGAATAGTGGTGAAAACTGGGCCATTTGGTCCTTGAAAATGACTGTTCTGGATTTCATTCATTGCAGTCATTCGACTTCTTCTATCCAATACTGATAACGATTGAGAGACACGTAGGAGCGAGATCTAGCTCAAACGGTAGCGTGTCAGTCTGTGAACCGGTCGGTCATCGGATCGATCCTTCTCAATGGACCCTTTTGCAGTTTGGGCTATTTTCAATTCCAACCAGTGGTCCACAACTGGTTCATCACAGACCGTGGCATGTGCTGTCCTGTCTGTGGGACAGTGCATATAAAAGACACCTCGCTGTTTATCGGAAAGAGTAGCCTATGTGGCCACAGCGGGTTTCCTCTAAATACATGTCAGTTGTTTTTTCTCTCTTTATTTTTTTGTCATATTTCCGCCCCGGATTAGGTGCCTTCCTCTTAGGGCCATGTCCGAACCAATATGGATGTAGGGATGTTAATAATACTCAAACGCAAAATGAAAGAGTTGGCTAAGTGGCGTCAGCGGGTTTCCTCTAAATAAATGTCAGAACGACCATATGATTGACGTTCAATAGCCGATGATAAGATACAAATCAATGTGTTCCAGAGGCGTCGTTAAATAAAACAAACTTTCCTTTCTTCCATCCAATGTTGATAACGAGAGACGTATATACTAAACGTAGACAAAATGTCATTTTCAGTTGCAGTCATGTTTCATTCTTTAACTTGGTCATTATTCAGCAACTTGGCGGCAAGACTTCTTAAAATGTTCATCTTCTCTTTTTCTTTTCAATGTTTTCTCAGCTCATTCCGAGACGTAGTTAATTTAGTACATTCTGCAAACAAGAACAAGAATAGCCCTACAACATAGTTACTTAGGATATGCACAAATTATTTATTACGAAATACATGTTATGAAAACTGTTACACGAAACCCCAAAAAATTAAGTTAAATAAAGAAATGAAGACAAAGACTCGTGTTAGGATGAGGGTGAAATGATTCTCCTAGGCGACAAACCTCGAGGCATTGGAAACCTGGACAATGAAGCCCAAACATCCTAGATATTTTATTAAAAACCTAGAGATTGACCCATTCATGCATAATCAAACGGTAAGGAAAATAAAGTGGTCGTTCTTTTGTGTAGAAAGCAATACATGTACAGCACAAATTTAATGTTCTTTACAGCTTTAAGGCAATTTGACACATGTAGTTGTCGACATTTTATGCTTTGTGCTCAGCATTATATGCAGTTACTGCTTTCTTTGAACTCTCCAATAGCTTGTCTGTAGGACTGAACTTGAAACATAGACACTGAACAATAACCTTATTTGGCACTGATCTTCTAAATATGGATTGTTGTGTAAATTCCTCACACTTTGTAATTTCTGGCTGAATTGGCCGAGAACTGAACTGAGCAAGAACAGAAATTGTTTTAACTACAATAGATTTTTGTTGCAAGAGAAAAATGTTCACGGCATACCGTGAAATTGTGCTGAAAACCATGAATCTCACGGCAAAACCGTGAGACTTAAAGAGGTCTGGTCATAACCTGTATGATTAGAACAGGACAACTAGAAAGAATTGCCATAATGTAATTAAATAGCATTAAAAGAAGTGCTGTTGCTACAGAAAGGGCTCACCGCAAATGCCCCTGTAACCTAACTTTTATCACGATACTAACCCGATAACAACAATCTGTCGAGTTTACTGGAATGGACAGTCTGGGTCACCCGTAATTCGTTCTACGTGACACGTCACTGATTGCTCTTAACCTTAGACGTATTATCAATGTCCAATTATTCCTCGCATTGAGTAGTAATTTTACGAGTTAATACTCTACTAAGAATGAACCTAGAAAACGACTACGGTATAGTTCTTCCTGTTTACATTCGTAAAAAAAACCTGTTGGATCTAATGTTAGACATCTTTTGATTATACCATTTGTGAACAGTTTGTTTGAACTTGAACTAGCTCAGTGGATGTATTGAGATAGATTGGTTCGTTGTACTTATTTTCTTGCTGACATCCAGTTACGGTCACGCTGTCCTCAAAGACAGCTCAGCTTTGTGTGTTGTTTGTCAAGGACAAAGGTTAGTGTTGTGCGTGTGATCTAGCTCAAACGGTAGCGTATCTGCCTGTCAACAGGTCGGTCGTCGGATCGATCCTTCTCAGTGGACCTCAGTTTGGGTTATTTTCCCACATACAAGATAGCACATACCACAGTTTTTGTTGAACCATTTGCGGATCACTGGTCTGTGTAAGTGGCCAAAACATTATCTCTCATCTGATAATAATTTGTCTTAACACCTAATCGCTGAATAAACCTTGTGCAAGGATGTCGTTAAACAAACAATCTTTTCCTTTTGTAGTAATTTGGTAAACCCTGTGGGAGGTCGATCCTATCTGAATCCTAATAAAAAATAAAAAAAATTATATATATATATTTTTTTATTCCTTTATTAATCTTGTGTGATGATTAATTAGCCAGTAATGTTGGTAGAATCTAAAATAAATAAAAAGACGCTGAGTATATTTTTAATGGCTGATTGTGGTGTCTAGATCTTTGGTTGATTGTATTTATTTTCGTGCTTATTTCCAATTAAGGTTCAAGCACGCTATCGTGGGCACATAACTCAGCTTCCTGTGCTGTCTGTCCAGGACAGAGGTTAGTGTTAGTAGGAGACAAGAAACCCGCTGCCGCCATAATAGTACGTCTACTCTTATCGATAAGCAGCAAGGGATCTTTTGTATGCACTATCTCACGTACAGAATAGCATATGACACGACCTTTGATAAACCAGTTGTAGACCACTGGTCGGGGAAAGTGGTATACATCTACCTATTGAGCCTTGCGGAACACTGAATTGGAGCTGATACATAGGTTAAAAATCCCATGCCTCGATTGAGATTTGATCGCTTAATCACTGCGCCACATGAGGCCGGTCCTGGTTCGTTCGATAGAATCGGCTTTTTATAGGACCAAGTCTTAGGAACACGTTGCGGAGCGGGACGTGGCTCAAATGGTAGCGTGTCTGCCTGAATCGGTCGGTCATCGGATCAGTCCTTCTCAGTGGACCTCAGTTTGGGTTATTTTCCGTTCCAAGCAGTGATCCACAACTGGTTTATCAAAGGCCGTGGTATGTGCAGTCCTGTCTATGGGACGGT
>JAULBS010125518.1:0-13807 GCA_032355785.1 Symmetromphalus regularis
AAAGTGATTATTTGGTAGCCCGACTGCAATAACCACTAGCCACGGGCGTCGGGCTACCGTATTCTAGAAGCCCTGAAAAAAAGCAATGTGGCCGATAATCACATATACATGTAGTGCCCATAAAAACATCCCATCTACAAAATATTGACTTGCGATGTAATTATAGGTTCAGTGTTCAGTCCCCTTCATTCTGAAATACCAGGAGAGCGATCTACTGCTCACCTGAAAATCATTCCAAATGAGAAGTTTTTAAAATGAGGAGAGCAGTTTTCTCATTTTTCTCACTTTGTCGATAAAATGAAATAAAAAAAGGTGAGCAGAAACACTCACCACTTTTCATTTAAAGGTGAGTTTGAGGTGAGTGGAAGTGATTATTCTACAAAGGAGAGGACATTTCATGAAACAAATACTGGTGAAGGAGATGGTTGAAACTGCTGTGTTGAAATTGTATATTGAAGATTTTTTGCAAGTGAGAAATGGCATTGATTTCTTCCTAAAGCAAATATTCTTGTATATTTTCCCCATACTTTTTTGCCTCTGGGTAATTGGAATGTCTGTAACATATCATTGTCATGTACATGATATATTTGTGGGGGTGTTTTCTTTTAAATGGCACAGAACAAAAAAGTACAGAATTTGCTGCACCAAGCTTTTTATTAAGATACATTTGTAAATAATGATGTGTCATTCACAATTACTAGCATTTTCCTTCTCAGAGACTCGAGAGAGTATTCATTTTCAAAGCAAATAGTAAATAGTGTGCATAAAGTGTTGATTTTTTTCATTCAGAAGTTTAGTCGATATTTTAATGACACATTCATACAGTTGCCATGAGATTTCTTTAAGTTCTTTTTAATTTGTACTCAATCCACATTCAGAAATGGGTATAAAACATTTTAAAAAAAATTTTCAACGTCAAGGCATCTGACTAAACTGGCAGAAATGTTTTATATTGTGAACGACTTCCAGTGGAAATCTAACTGGATTATTTTTAATAAACCAGCCTCAGTGGCGCAGTGGTTAAGCTGTTGATCTCACAGCTGGTAGGTACTGGGATCAAATCTAAGATTTAGGTATAGGATTTTTAATCTCGATACCAGCTCCAACCCAGACAGAGTGCTTCACAAGGCTCAGTGGGTAGGTGTAAACCACTTACACTGACCACTGGTCAACAACTGGTTTATCAGGCTGTGGTATGTGCTGTCCCATCTGTGAAATCACATATAAAAGGTTTATCAGGCTGTGGTATGTGCTGTCCCATCTGGGAAATCACATATAAAAGGTTTATCAGGCTGTGGTATGTGCTGTCCCATCTGGGAAATCACATATAAAAGATCCCTAGCTGCCAATTGGAAAGAGTAGCCTATGTAGTGGTAGCAGGTTTCCTCTAAAGACCATGTGTTGCAAAATACCTTAATTATGTCAGACACCTAACAGCCACTGAATAAACAATGTGCTGAGGTGTCCTTGAACAAACAATCCTTTCCTATTTTTAATAAATATCAGATGAACTAGACTATGATCTAAGACAGTTGAATACACTATGATATGTTTACTTGTGTTTGCTTGACGTTACAATTTAGCTAGTTAGCCAAGGGTGAAAAACTATTTGCCTGGCTTCCCAATGAAAATGAATAGTATTTCTTCAAAAAAACTCCAAATGCACCAGGACTTGCACCAAGCTAATGCAGTTAACTTTAAGACTGTCTGCTTCTTCGCTTTGTTATATTTTGGATCAGTTTTGTTAGTTAAGTTAGCCAAGGATAAAAGACTCCATGCCCAATTTCCAGTAGAAAACTAATTTTTTTTCTTGAAATGAAAGTCTGAAAGCACCAGCCTTCCATGAAGCATTTATTTTTGACACTCTGCTTCCTCTGTTGACATTACAACTTCAAGCAATGCTGTTTGTTAGTCAGATATGAAATAATAATCTGCCCAATTTGCAGTGGTGAAAATTAACTTCATTGCTGTCAATAAACAGCCCCAGTGGTGAGTGGTTACATTGCCAGACTCATTGGTCGTACATGTAGGTACTGGGATCAAATTTCATCCAAGGAATGGTAGGCATTTGTCCCCCCCCCAAAAAAAAACAAATCTGTGACGCCCTTGTGACAGTATTTACATTTATTGAGTACGTTGTAGGCACCCTTCAAATGACTGATGGACTCCTATTCAGTCTTGCCCACCCACCCCCCTCCCCCAGTATTTAAATGGGTGTGCCGGCCCTTTCTTTACAGTGTGATGTCATCATTACATCATAATCACTGTAACTTTGTTAAACAAACAGTCCTTTCATTTCTTCAAATAAAATCAACTGCACCAGACCATCTACCCAGCCGATGCAATTATCTTTGACATTGCTTCTTCTATTGACATTACCACTAGGATCTGTGTTGTTAGTTAGCCAACGGTAAGCGACTATCTGGTCAGTTTTCACATCAGCAGTGCGTGAGCATCTCATCAAGTTTATTAACAGTTGCCGTCAGGATCTCAATTATCCCTGTCAGATTGGCAGATATCATGGAAAGCAAATGTCTGTCATTTCTCGAGGCATTCGTGATGACCGAGTTTGACTCACACAATGTTTGCATGCATTCTATTTCTATCACAGTGGGAACACAGTTTGTGGATGTTTGGGTATTTTTTTATTTATTTTTTGTTCGTAGATTTTGATGATGAATAGAGACCACTAACTTAACCATAAATCCATTGGATCGGGTGCTTATGACCATCAGCCTTAAAATCTTAATGTTAAATCAAAATGCTGGAGATTTAGTTGTTGTTTTTTTTAGTTTTTTTAACAGCACCATTAGAGCACATTGATTTACATGATGAATCATTGGCGATTGCATGTTAAACATTTGGTAATTTTTGTATATACCGTATTGTTTCTATTTATAGCACCCAGGTGCGATGCAAAATGCAAAAGGGGCATGCTAATTAGAGTATGTCAAAGGTTATGGAGTGTACCATCACCAGACATGGGAACTGTATGCCCATCAGCATATATATGCACCAGTAAAGTTCACAATGTGCCTCAAGGTATATACTATTCACACCAAGGCTTTGAGTAAAAACAATTGCTTCAATGTTCGTACAAATGGAAATGGTTTTCTCAATTTCAATGCACTGAGACAACAAAAAGGCCTCCAAAATACCTAAATTAATTTCCGGACGGGGTTTTTTGTTCTCTTGAACCACCTATTGGAACATTGCCCCTGCACCATATTGGAGCCTAGGCATCTCTTGGATTTGGATTTTAGGCTGAATACACCCCAGCCACTTTTTCCAGTTCCCATGCCTGCATCTTCTCTGTCAATATTAAAGACCCTTTGCTGCTAATGGAAAAATGTGGCAGGTTTTCTTCTGATGACTTCATGTCAAAATTATCAAATGTTTGACATCCAGTAATAAATCAGTTATAAATCAACGTACTCTAGTTGTATTTTTAAACAAAAAAGTAACTTTTTAATAAGAAAGGTGATGATGGTTGCCTCCTTTTTTGTAGGAGTTTGAGACTGAGTGAATCTCAGTGGTCCAGTGCTAGGACATCAGACTCTCAGGCTGAAGACAGTGGTTCAAAGCCTGTCGGAGGCTGGCTCACACTGACTGCATGTCAAAATAACCAAATGTTTGACATCTAATAGCCAATGATTAATAAATCAGTGTGCCCTATTGGTGTCATTAAA
The DNA here is from genome assembly GCA_032355785.1 of Symmetromphalus regularis. Taxonomy (NCBI): domain Eukaryota; kingdom Metazoa; phylum Mollusca; class Gastropoda; order Neomphalida; family Neomphalidae; genus Symmetromphalus; species Symmetromphalus regularis. The sequence goes on from JAULBS010125518.1 coordinate 3,690, forward strand.
CAAAACATTCAAAGAAATAATATATCTGGTGACTAATGTCAAAATTACCAAATGTTTGACATCCAGTTATAAATTAACGTCCTCTAGCTGTATTTTTAAACAAAAAAACTTAACTTTTTAAGAAGAAAGTTGATGATGGTTGCCTCCTTTTTTGTAGGAATTTGAAACTGAGTGAATCTCTCAAAGTTTTTTTCTCAGAAACAGAATGTATGTTTTACTGCTTCTCTTGTAAAGCTGTTTAAATTATCTAAATCTTGCAAGACAGATTTTGAATGTAAGGGGGAGGGGGGGCTAATTTTTATGGGAGTATAAAATGTGTTGTGGGAAACCACAAGCACTGCAGCCACGATGCATCACAAGGAAATGTTCTAAATATTAACTCCCTTTATAGTGAATCATAAAAGTGTGAGGGCCTGTTTTCTGTTTTGTATTGACTTACAGAATTGGAATTCCCAGATTCACGTATCAAAGTTTTGCTGTTTTATTTACAATTTCGCATGCTGAAAGATATTGTTTCATTAAAGAAATCCACATCACCATATCTCAGAACAGAACAAAATATAAAATTGCATGTAATGGATACAGATGTATTAATTATTCACAGGTATCTGTTTCCGGAGATTGTGTTGACCACAGATGTAAACATGTCCCTTATTGAACTTCCAGTCTTAAAAAAACAAACTTATCAGCTTATTTCTTCTGTTAAATTGGTAGTTAGATGTAGCTTAGAAGAAAGGAATGAAAGTAACATACATGTATGTGGCAAAAGTGGACCACATTTCAAATACTCTTTGACATTCATGGCTTCAGATTAAAAATGTGTTGTTATTATAAACAAAATTTTGATGTAATAAAAAAGAATAGCTTTTCTGGCAGAAGTAGGGTGTTTTGTATACCACATTTCAAAACCACTTTCTTTGACATTCATAAAAGCTGCAGATTAAACAAAATATGTTATATTAAATAAATCCTTGATATAATAAAAAAAGAATACCTTATGTGGCAGAAGTAGGGTGTTTTGTGTACTACATTTCAAAAACACTATCTGACATTCATAATAGCAGCAGATTAAACAAATATGTTATAATAAATAAATCCTTGATATAATGAAAAAAGAATACCTTATGTGTCAGAATCAGGTTGTTTTATATACCAATGTCAGAAACACTAGTTGGTTGGTTGTATTTATTTTCTTGCTTATAACCATCTAAGGTTTAAGCACGCTGTCTTGGGAACACAACTCAGCTTCCTTTGCTGTCTGTCCAGAACAGAGGTTAGTGTTAGTAAGAGAGATGAAACCTGCTGCCGCCACACCAGTGCGGCTACTCTTATTGATAAGCAGCAAGGGATCTTTTATATGCACCATCCTACAGATAGGATACCACAAACAACAGCCTTTGATAAATCAGTTGTGGACCACTAGTCGTCACAAACACTATATGTTTGACCTCTTACTTAGCTCCTGAGAAACTAAAACTTTTTGAGTTGATAAACAAATCTTTTGTTTACATCTAATTATCGGTTGTTATTTGCTTTCAAATGATTCTTCTCAGGCAACACAAGGAAATATGTTTTTACATAAATCCGCCTATTTGTGATGTCAATTCTATGTGGTGTTACGATTGACTGACAATGAATTTCTGCTTACGAAGAAAAGGTTTTGTTTTTGAACAGCATGTCGATATTTGTGTACAAATTAAGCATTGAAAAGATATTGATTGTTTTCATTCACCATGTTTCTTCGGTAGTGTTGCACAGGTGGATGTCTAAAAGGTTTTTCTTGCTAACTTTCACTCAGTTTCCAGGAATGACTGATGAGGAAAACAATATCGGAATAATGTGATGTAATAATGTAAACATGAACAAGTTTGAATACATTTGGATGTTGTTTAGGAGTTTTAGTTAGACTTTTTCTTGTTGATATTTATTTAATTTCAAGGACTCGCTGATAAGGAAAACAGAATATCGGAATAACGTGATGTAATAATGTAAACATCAACAAGTTTGAATACATTTGGATGTTGTTTAGGTGTTTATGTTAGACTTTTTCTTGTTGATATTTATTTAATTTCAAGGTCTGGCTGATAACATCACAAGAACCATGCATTTATACCCAGTAGTCACTAATTTACCAATGTGCTAGGGTTATGTTAAAATTTGTTTACAATAGGTGACCAGTGATTACAGGTAACTAGTGATTACAGGTGACTAGTGATTACAGGTGGCTAGTTAGTGCAGGCAACTAGTGATTATAGGCAACTAGTAATTACAGACAACTAGTGATTACAGGTGACTAGTGATTACAGGTGACTGGTGATTACAGGTGACTGGTGATTACAGGTGACTGGTGATTACAGGTGACTAATTATTACAGGTGACTAGTGATTACAGGTGACTAGTGATTACAGGTGACTAGTGATTACAGGTGGCTAGTGATTACAGGTGGCTAGTGATTACAGGTGACTAGTGATTACAGGTGGCTGGTGATTACAGGTGGCTGGTGATTACAGGTGACTAATTATTACAGGAGACTAGTGATTACAGATGACTAGTGATTACAGGTGACTAGTGATTACAGGTGACTAGTGATTACAGGCGACTAGTGATTACAGGTGACTAGTGATTACAGGTGCCTAGTGATTACAGGTGACTAGTGATTACAGGTGACTAGTGATTACAGGTGGTTGGTGATTACAGGTGACTAATTATTACAGGAGAATAGTGATTACAGGTGACTAGTGATTACAGGTGACTAGTGATTACAGGCAACTAGTGATTACAGGTGACTAGTGATTACAGGTGACTAGTGATTACAGGTGACTAGTGAATACAGGTGGCTAGTTATTACAGGTGACTAGTGATTACAGGCCACTAGTGATTACAGGCAACTAGTGATTACAGGTGACTAGTGATTACAGGTGACTAGTGATTGCAGGCGACTAGTGATTGCAGGTGACTAGTGATTACAGGTGGCTAGTGATTACAGGTGGTTAGTGATTACAGGTGACTGGTGATTAACAGGTGGCTAATGATTACAGGTGACTGGTGATTACAGGTGGCTAGTAATTACAGATGACTGGTGATTACAGGTGGCAATAAGGAGAAGTTTGACTGTGTTCATTCAGTTTCTGTGTTCAAATGAAGAAAACATATTGTGATTACTATTGGGATTACTCGACGTGTTTTGCAGCAACACATAAGTAAAAAAAAAAGAAAAATTTAACTAGTGGTAATCTTGTTACGAGCATGTGTGAATGTTTTGAGATGTTGTTTTTTATACCAATATCGTAATCAGGTTAGACATTTCAGAACGCATTTTTAATGTGGTTAAGGTGTCAATGCAAAAAAGTTTTTTTGCAAATATTCTATCAATTTCCACATCAACTGATGAAATATCAATTTGATTATGGGATTTTCTTTGCAGCAGCCTTATTGAAATTTTGTTTTAACTCCACTGGTAATGTTAATCTGGATATGGGGATTGTTCGTGCAGATATACAGCAGATCAAAAGAATATACATTAATTGAATTTTGGTAATAGAGAAACAACAAAACCAATTATTTGAGAAAAAACAAGTTGATTGCAATCTTAAAGTCAATCCCATAGATGACTAATAAACCGTGGCTTTCATTGAGATGATTCGGAGATTTCTATCAGTGTTTTTCAAATTATGGCTTTGTTGTTTTAGCCATTATCAAAAGTCGTTTAGTGTGCTTTCTTTTGATCTTTAGGTTATTCTGTGTGTGTCAGGTGAATAAATTATAAATCTGGTTTGTAACATGGATGTTTATCTCATGGTTAAGTATAAAATACATAGCAAAAGATTGCTTCTGAGTGATGGTTAAAACTGGTGGTTTGTAACATGGAAGTTTATCTCATGGTTAAGTATAAAATACATAGCACGAGATTGCTTCTGAGTGATGGTTAAAACTGGTGGTTTGTAACATAGTTAAGTGTATAGTAGAAGAAGACTGTTTTTGAGTTATTGTTCAAATTGTTGGTTAATAACATGGATGTACATTACATAGTTAAGAGTATTGTAGCACAAGATTGGTTCCGATTGATGGTTCAAATTAGTGGTTTGTAACATAGATGTTTGTCTCTTGGTTAAGCTTATTATAGCACAAGAGTCTTCTAAAGGATGGTTCAAACTGGTGGTTTGTAACATGGTTCAAACTGGTGGTTTGTAACATGGATGTGCATGGCATGGTTAAGTGTATTGTAGCACAAGACGCTTCTCAAGGATGGTTCAAACTCACTGATTACAATGAATCTAATGGAAATACTAAGTTTTAAATTACTGAACTTTGATGTTGTTGAAAGTGTATGAATTGTGTTTTAAACTGTTGGTGAAAATTTCTGATTCTAGAATTATAAGATTATCAGATATTGTTAAAAGTGTATGAATTGAATTTGAAACTGTTGGTGAAATTTCTGATTCTAGAATTATAAGATTATCAGATATTGTTAAAAGTGTATGAATTTAATTTCAAATTACATATTATTTAGAATTCTTTTATTTGGATATTGTTAAATATTTTATAAAGTCAATTTCAAATTGTTGAAATTTTTTATTCTAGCATTCCAAAATGAGTGGATTTTGATATTGTTAAAGGCTTTATAAGTTTATTTTTTTCAAAAGTTATTGAAATACTTAATCCGCTAATTGTGAAATTACTTCATTTCGATGCTCATGTTGTTGAAAGTTTTATGTATTTAATTTGATGAAATTTCTAATTGTGGAAGTCAGCTTTTCGTTTCTAAATACATCTTACTGAAGAGGAAATAATGAAGAACGTTGGTTATGTTGGATTACGCTACCATGATTTTATTCTTTGTTTTAGTGACTAACCAGAATGAAAAGAAATTTACTGGATGTTTTATGAGACTAGCTTTTCATGACAAACAGTCTGTGATGATTAAATAACAGATTCTTAGTTTTATGTTCTGAAATGAAAATGCGTGAAAATCAGTGTCTCTCTGACTTTGGTGTCAATGATTTGAACAAAACGTTAAATAACTTTGGTGTCAGCGACTTGAACAAAACGTTAAATGACTTTGGTGTCAGTGATTTGAACGAAACGTTAAATGACTTTCGTGTCAGTGATTTGAACGAAACATTAAATGAGTGGGAATGTCTGAAACCTTGGAATTGTAAATATAAATTACATCGGATTCTGTGGGAACAGGTAAGCATTTTACAACATTTATCGCAAATTTTACCTGTTGTAATGTCAGTTACATATCAATGAATAAAACCCAAAAGTAGATTTTTTAAATTTTGTTCTGGAGTGTTGTTAAACATTTCTTCAATCCTCCATTACATTAGAATGATTGCTCATACACACCTGACATATGCATGCACTCAATCACTCAGTTGCTCGGTCGCTCGATCCCTTGTTCACTCATTCACTTGATTATTCACTCATTCACACACACACACAGATACACAAACTGATATATTCGTATGTACGATAAATGAATAATTTTGTTTTTTCTTCCTCAGTTTAGATATTTTCATAATTGATGTATATTTTTATATTTGTTTTCATTTTCATTGTACGATAAATGAATAATTTAGTTTTTTCTTCCTCAATTTAGTTATTTTCATAATTGATGTATATTTGTTTTCATTTTCATATACTCAGAATTAAGGTTTTTTTTTTTAATTAAATATTTTAGTTTATGCAGGGGTTAAAATAATGAGTCGCTTAGAATAGTATCAATCACTTTTGGTCCCTAACATGAGGCAACCTGGGGAACAGTTTAAGTAATTGGCCCCAAAATCGTTTTATCTTCTTAAATTTCTCTTTCATCAGACATTTTGTCCATGAGATGTATGCATTAAAAAACCTTTCACTGATTGCACATTAAATGACCTTGACCTCAACCTTGACCTAGATCTCTTAAACATTATTTGAAGCCCTCTTGTAGTAGAACCCTGACCATTCTCAGCTCATTTCGATGGCTGCGTGAGAGATTTACTGCACATGAAGATATTGATCATGCTTGATTACCACGTACTTAATTTAGATCTCTACATGTTTTTGTCTCGCCCTAATAATCATTATGTCTGGCTGTGGCGACTCCATCTTATTAAGATCCAGGTTAAAAAAATACTTTAGTATGCAATTAGTTGACTTGTCAATAGCCAATCCCACCTTAGAGAGCCAGTACTCTGCTGCAACAAGGTAACTCATTTATTGAATATGTCTGGTCTTTGGATTAAAAGAATTCATTTATATACACTATAAACTTGTTTGACTGGGCTGTTCCACATGACTGTACTTAATGTTTTGTGAGAGACGAGACTGGTTATTGTTTTAAATTTTTCATTTGAATAATGCAAATTTCTTTAAGATACAACAGAATTTTCTTAACTGCTTAGGCATTTTCCTTAAATATTTTATACAATTAGCAGGATTATTAATTTATCAGAAATACCCATTTAAAATCATGTTTCTATTCTTGTACTATCTGGTATAAAATCAAAGCACTTTTACAAAAGAGTTATCACAAAAATCAGAAATATTTAGTAAGGAATTCTTTGACCATGTAACCTGAATGCTATGACAGATGCAAAATTACTATACAGTTACACTTAATTTGTGGTCATTTTGTGATTATTTGATAAAAATATTAAGATCCGCCATAGTTTTTGGTACATACATGTACATGTGCGCAATTCATGATATTATTGCACACACACACACACCTCCTCCTAAATGCCATGAATGTCATCTGGTTTATGAAATATAAATGACTGTTGATTGCATGTATTCTTTCTTGTTTGGTTGAGTATAATTGTTTTAAATATTGGGTATGACATTAATCTTTACATTGTTCAGTTTGGTGAAGTCAATAAGGAGGTCATTACTTACTTAACTTCAATTTCTGACTGAGAACTCATTTTTAATATGTAGCCTATTAACTTCTAATTTCCAAATTGCATCCCATTCTAGCAAAATTCCCTGCAAAAGAATATTCCTATTGATTACACACCAAAGCAAGACACACTAGATCTAAATGGGAGATGATTCCAATCACTGTTATGTGACAAATTACATGTATATTTAATCTCAGAGTGCAAAAGACCAGTGATCTGTACTTTAGTACCAAAAATGTTTTTGATATTCTTTTTCTGCATTTATTTTAGTTATATCTGATTGAAATGTTTACTGCCTACACATTAGCAGAGGTGTCACAAGCAAATTAATATTGGGAAGGCGAATGTAGACCCAATTTTAGCGAGGGAATTCTAGGGGTCTGGGGGTCAAAATATTGCATGGCAGTTTCAGTGCCTCTGATTTGGTGCGATATTGTGGTTATTTACTGAGTATCTGAAAGTAAAAGGTGACACATTTTTGGAATAGGATGTATCTTGTTACTTTAGGATATATACTGAACAGCAAAAGAAAAGCAAATCTTTGTTCAGATGCAGTTTAATCAAATTAGATGAAAAATTCATAAAACCATAAAACTCATGCTTTACAGGCACTTCTCTACACATGCCTCCAGTAAGCAAAACAGCCAACGTCAATATATGGTTAACTTTTATTCAATCAAACATTGCAAATTAAATTTGCATTTCTTTTGCTGTTCAGTATATATTTTTAAATTGGCTTTATGCTCAAGTGTTCAAGTTCAAGTATTGAGAGTTTAAAAGTTGTTTGGGCAAGACCTCTAAAATATTAACTAACCTGCGCATCACTCGGTATTCATTACACTGTATCAGAATTAGAATGCTATTTATTATTTATGTGATATCGTCCTGAATAGGAAGATAAAGATTACCTTAAGAGTGTGGCTGGTTGGTTGTATTTATTCTCGTGCTTATATCCAATTAAGGTTCAAGAATGCTGTCCTGGACACACAACTCAGCTTCCTGTGCTGTCTGTCCAGGAGAGATGTTAGTATTAGTAAGAGAGATGAAACCCATTGCCGCAACACTGATTTGGCTACTCTTCTCGATAAGCAGCAAAGGGTCTTTTATGTGCACTATACCACAAAATAATAAAATCAATGTTCAACCCCTGCAATTAAGAAAATGTGTACAGCAAAATAAATGCTGTGGAGAAATATTATTCATGGCATTTTCTACACAGTTTTAGCTTAAAGTATACTTTATTTATAATAATAATTTTTAAAATGCATCTGGAAAAAATGTTTTTTGTCTGCAGCAAAAAAAGTGCCGCAGAAAATGAAAAACTCCATGGCAATCTGCATGTCGATTTCAGGGGTTAAGTAGTCTGTAGTGGTGTCATTAAACAAAAAACAAACACTTTTTAGTAAATTTTCCAAAATGAACCCATATATATATTTATTTTTTCTGCACCTTAGAGAATGAAAAGATGGTAATCATATGTCAGTAGCTTAATTTTTTTTTCTTCTTTTTATTTGCAGGCACATCACAATGATCGCGAGGAGATCCGCCGCAAGCTGGCGATGGGAACGGATGAAGAGGTTTGTGTGGGTGATAGAACTTTTAAAAAACCCAACCTCCAGTCTCGTATGCAGGGAAGCATGAATCTGCAGATTTGTTTCATGAACGAGGGTGTCGACAATGATAGTGAATCGGATGTTCCTGCTAATAGTCCTGCCAGTTCCGTACAACAGGTTCGTAGAATTTTTCACTCTTTTATTCTTAGAAACTTTTATCTCAAATATATAGGAAGTGGGACGTAGATAATGAGATAGAGCATCAGCCAGAGGTGCAGAAAGGGGTTGAAATACATTGTGTGAGGGGCATGGCATTATTTGTCTTGGGTAGCCTTTCTATAAGGAGGATACTACAGAGCATAACAGTAAACGAAATTCAACCTCTGACCATATAATTGGCTATTGGATTGATCTACTAGGGACCCATTTGGGGTATTTTTCATTCCATTCAGTGATCCATAATTGATGTAATAAATGTGTGGTATGTGCATGTGTGTTTGTGCTGTGTTCTATTGGATTGAGATCTGGTGAGTTTGTGGGTCATCGGGTGACCTGTATATTGTCATCATACATGACTGATTGTGTAAAGGATTATTATTATAAAACTGGTACTATTGGTATTTTTCCAGTTTCATATGTTAAACATGCTTATGTGTTAATCTTAATCATCTGTTTCAACAGTCTGTTCTAAGATTGGTATCACTAGTTTATTTCCTTTGTTTAAGTATATAGGTTAATCTGTATTTATGTCTGTTTCCTTGAGAAAAGCTTTCGTGAGATTGACATAACAGCTAGAGAACACGGTCAGAACCATTACGATCTTTCATCACCTAATCTTGAAAGTGGTCCTTGTCAGTTTTTATCATCATTTCAGTACAAAAATATCCTCACAACCCAGTATTATTCACGGTGTCGACAGCACTTTACTCTTGATGCGTTTTATATAGAATTAAGATGGTATCTCAAAGACAGGAAATTGACTTTCATCATTTCCATGAAACTCTACCTGATCACAGAGTGAGGTTTGCCTTGCTGGGATGTCATCAAATTAAGCAGGGTAATTGCAAACTGAATAAGGTTCTTAAAGAGAAGAAATACAGTGTAACGATTTCCAAGCTCATATGGTCGTATTTTGATAACTGAAGCCAATGTTTAATCATAAGCTGATTCATTTAAAGGACTGGTGACAAGATCACTTTGATTTGGGTCAAACGTAATACATCCAGTTATGTTCAGACTTGCTGTTCTTGGCATACACCTCAACTTTCTGTGCTCTGTCTGTCTAGGACAGAGGTTTGTTTTAGTGGGAGAGAGAGAAAAGTTGTACCATTAAGTTTTTTAACTTCTCCATTCTTCAGCTGAATAGCCATTATCCATTAGTACGACAATTGTTCTCATAGTAAGAGGCTGCTTCATTGCTTGTGATTTCAACATCAATTATTTATTATTGAAAACATTACAGTTTTTATGTACTTCTCCTGGCATTGTTGGATATAGCCTATCCTGGCATTGTTGAATATAGCCTATCCTGGCATTGTTGAATATAGCCTATCCTGGCATTGTTGAATATAGCCTATCCTGGCATTGTTGGATATAGCCTATCCTGGCATTGTTGGATATAGCCTATCCTGGCATTGTTGAATATAGCCTATCCTGGCATTGTTGAATATAGCCTATC
>JAULBS010125529.1:0-13806 GCA_032355785.1 Symmetromphalus regularis
GAAAGATGTTTTAGTACTAGTCATAGATATATAGGCAAATCTGTGACTAACAGAAGCTCACTGTGAGCATAGTCAGAGAAAGATGTTTTAGTACTAGTCATAGATATATAGGCAAATCTGTGACTAACAGAAGCTCACTGTGAGCATAGTCAGATAAAGATGTTTTAGTACTAGTCATAGATATATAGGCAAATCTGTGACTAACTCTGCTGAAGCCAACCATATTAAGATGGAACTTTCCACTGCAATGGTCGGTAGCAGAATTTCTCTTCAGAATTATTTTCCATTTGCTAACATTCATTGTAGTGGTCACTGGTGATGCCATGGAAGCCTTTGATAGTGTCGGTACCTCCGTCCACCTCTGTGTAGATACCGATTGAGATATCCGTGCTTGTGATATAGAGAGAACAACACCAAGCAATGTGCAAGAAAAAATCAATGAGCAATTTTTAATATGTCTGTTTCGTACATAGTATGGTGGCCAACGAATAGTCGCCAATTACAAAAGTGAATTGGGTGATTTTGCCCAGTTTGTGATGGATCATAATGTTGATATGGAGTGGGTTTGTTGTCCATTTCTGAACGTTCCCGAAGTGAAAGGGCAGGTAACTTATACTTATTTGAGTTATGTCTAAATCCTTTTTCATTAATCAAAGTGGTCTGTATGATTCCTATAATATAGATCAAAGTAGTTTGTGTGATTCTTCTAATATGATTGTTAAAATATTGTGGCAAAGTGGTGGGTTATTAACTTATTCGAATGTTTTATTAAAGTTAGTTATGTGGTTAGTGCACTCAGAAATTTTATTTCTCAGTCTTTTATATATTTAATTTTTAACTTTAAATTTGCATCTTTAAAAAAAAATGAATTTTTGCATAATTTGGAATACCAACCTGTATATAAAAATACATATTCCTTGTTGGAACAGTAAATGAGAAGGCCTCATGGGTAAATTATACAATTATTGTACACAATTGCATCCAAAAAAAGCAAAAAAACTTTTGCCTTATTATTGCTTCCTCAAAAGAAAAATTGTCATGTACTGTCAGTCATTTTGAAAATGACTTTAAAAAAAAAAAAAAAAAAAAAAGATTCATTCTTGAAAAGCTTATTGATTTTGCTTGTGAACAAAGCTTGACTTTATATTTTGTTGGTCATAGATGAAATTTATTTCATTATATATGCATGGTGGTCATCTTGAAAATCTATTTTTATCCTTTCTTGTACTAAAAGATTTCATGAGACTATAGCTGCACTTGTTTCTTTCAAAACATGACTAGTCCCATTGGAAATTCAAATTGTTAAAACATTTATAAAAGTAAAACTGCTGTAATACAAATGCCATCACAAGCATATTTCAACTTTTTGGCCTGTCAGTGTCTTGTTTATTGTTTTATATCCTTGGAATATGCATTTTTTATTCACTTTTATAAGTGGGATGTGGGTTTTAGTTTGGTTGCTGAATATTTCAGTTTTTGACAGCAGCATCTTGTTATCCGCCAATAGATCAATCAATGCTTCCTAAAGTGTACAGCATGTTACTCAATGAAGGCATATGCATCACGTTTTGCTCATATTCTTATAATTAATGACATCATTTTTATGTATCTCTTTCCGTAATTATATTTCTATACATTTTTTTTAGTTGGTTGTCTTGAACACTTTGATGCTCTATTTTCTAATGGCTTTGAAACCTGTTATCAATTCTCTATAGTCGTATACAGTTACAACAGAAGATAATGTTCTGAAGGCAAGTATCTGTGAACCATCAATAATTATGGTTTTGTTGGGCCTTTAGTCAAATATGGCTATCAAAAATTGAAATATTGCTAGGCATTACACTTTGAAAGTTCTCTTGCTCTTTTATGGTTCTCTAGAGACTTTGAGATATCCATTGCACACCATATTTATTGCATAAGAAATGCTCAGCTATGACCAGAGTAAGATTATTTAAACCTGATTTACTGGTTTGCTTATTTTACTATTGCACCAATTCAACTACACAGAGGAGCAGAAAGTGTTGCAAATGTGCACCAAAACAAATATGACAAAACCATAATGGTCAGGAAAATGATATAGATCTTTGTAAAGGGTAAAAGACCAAGTACATTTTTTAACAATCATTTGAAATAAACTGCTAATTGATAAATAAAGGAATGTAGTTGTTGTTCACCCAGAGGTTGCATTTGAATGGGCACACCAATTGTAAAAAAAAAATTGAAGAGCATGATGGCAACTGTCATGCAGACATTATGAAATTCAATCCATCCAACCATTTTGTTAAATTTAATGGCTGTTGTTATTCTAAATGATTTAAAAGCATAATAGAAGAATCTTGGTTCCAAGCATTTTTTTTTAGTATATTTTAGTATATTTTTGTTCTCAATGAATGGAATGGAAATATCTAATGAATCTGTTGAGGTTGACATATCCTAGGATTTTTTTCAAATTTCATGCCTTTTGGACATATATGCTTACAACCACTATACAAAATACTGCTCTTGTGAAGTGATGAATTGCAGTATGTCAGATAAACCCTTAAATTGGAAGATTAGAGATTACGTATATTGAAAACATTATTTGCAGTATATAAGATAAATCCAAATAACTAGAACAAGTAGTTCATTATAAGACATTCCACTCTATCTTGGATACTACATTCCACACAACTGATCATGAAATATATTTAAATTCATCATGTTTATTTTGTTGTGAATAAATGCACTATATTAGCTTAAATTGGAAGATTAGACATTCGGTATATTGAAAACATTATTTGCTCTAATATTGATCAACATCTTCAGTGCATCAAATAACACAAGATTGAAAGCTAGCTGAGAAAAAAGTTTAAAATTTTCCTGGTAATAGCGTTGATATTTTGAGAGACATACAGTGTTTATGCTGCTCTGGTTGTCTGTAATTGGGGGAATGTGCAAATAAATACAGCATTTTAGCCTGATGAGCTAGGCTTTTAAGTCATTAAAACTCCGCAGTATTAGGACAGATTTCAAGGGTGTAATAAAGCTGATATTTTCTTTATGTTCGTTCTCCTGTTGATGGCACGACAACTGTAGATCAGCCTAATCTTTTTTCTCATAATCGACTTCTTAAACCTGGTGGCTAAAACCTCACAGAGCAGAAAGAACAAACTACATTTTTTTAAGTGTCAGCAGCTGCTTTTTCAATTACAATAATATTTTTAAAAAATCAAATTTTCTGAAGAAGTGCTAGGAAATATTGATGGTGTAGTAAAAATGGTATAATAGATAAATATGGAGAGAGACTTTTCATTATCTTGTGTGTTATATAATGAAAGTGATGTTATTATAGATAAATATGGAAAGAGACCCTTCATTATGGTGTGTGTTATATAATGAAAATTATGTTATATAATAGATAAATATGCAGAGAGACCCTTCATTATGTAGTGTATTATATAATGAAAATGATGTTGTAATAAATAAATAAATAAATTTGGAGCGACTCTTCATTATATTGTTTTATGTAATAAAAATGATGTTATAATAGATAAATATGGAGAGAGACCCTTCATAATGTTGTGTTATATAATGAAAGTGATATTATAATAAATAAATATGGAGAGAGACCCATCATTATGTTGTGTAATGAAAATGATGTTAAAATAGATAAATATGGAGAGAGACCCATCATTATGTTGTGTAATGAAAATGATGTTAAAATAGATAAATATGGAGAGATACCCATCATTATGTTGTGTAATGAAAATGATGTTAAAATAGATCAATATGGAGAGAGACCCATCATTATGTTGTGTAATGAAAATGATGTTAAAATAAATAAATCTGGAGAGAGACCCATCATTATGTTGTGTAATGAAAATGATGTTAAAATAGATCAATATGGAGAGAGACCCTTTATTATATTTGTGTTTTGTATATTTGTGGGCATTTTATCAACAGACATTCTGTTCTGAAAATTGGTTTTATAGTAACTTTTATTACACCAATACATTTTTGGACTTGAGGTAAATAAATATGAAAAAACCACAAGCAATATATATTAATTTTTTGTTATGAGAATTTTCTACAACTTTGCAAGAATGAAATGTATTAATAATTTTGCAAAAACTGTTAAAAGAACATTCATTATTTTTGGTGTGTGTGTTATTGGACCATTCCACGTTACACGTGTTACACTTCATACACATATTTTCTGACAGTGTAATGTTATCTTTAAAAGATTTGATTGATAATAATTTGGACATTGGATTTTCAAGCAAAAGTCTGTGGTTCGAAACACATTGGATGCTGATTAACACTTAATTTCATGTCACAATTTTCCAAACGTTTGACATCCAACAGCTGATGATTAATAAATCAATGTGCAATAGTGGTGTTGATAACAAAAAATAATTTTAATATGTTTTATAAATATGATATTTATTTTTCATTAAGCCTCTTTGACGTAAATAAGGACACACTAACTTCAAACATTTTCTTAGAGATTACTATTTTAATATGCTAGACATGTTAAATTTTCAAGGAAAACTGATATTTAGTTAAGTTTATTAACATGCCACATACAATTATGGTTACCTGGTTCAGAACATTTATAACGTAAAAAAAAAATACAGTAGATTAAATTTACCAGCATTAAGTTACTAAGTTTTCTGTGAAGTTTTGTCAGTTTGTCTTGTGGTATTAAAAAAAAGTATTAATTATATAAAGTGGAGTGTAATGATGGAGTTAACAAGTTCATGATTATATCTAGTAATCTGCTGCTGTTTATATTAACTAGCAGACAAGATGACAGATGACTTGTGAGATTCTTTGAAGTTGGGGCCCCATGCTAACCCAACTCTCACCCCACATCATTGTGCCTCATTACAAGTCCCTGCGGCCAGCCTCTATGCTGTACTTGAGTTGGAGAATGCCCCTGGAGTCTGCTGCATCTTGAACTTGCCACCTTGCACTTCAAAACAAAATTCTTCAATATCACAATCAATTAACAGCTCTTTACAGGTCGTGCCAGCACCATTCCATTACACTGCTATTGTTGTACTCATCATTAGCTTTAATTGAATTTTAGAGACATGATGTATAGTCACATAAACAGAATTTTCTGAAAGTAAGGAGGAGGAAAATTACCTCCAAAAAATAAATCTTATCTAAAATTAACTTTTCTCTCACTGAAGATGGAACATGTTAGCTTGAATGGTATGGATACCCTGCAAAGGAAATTGAACATGTATGCAAGATATGGTTTATGAATATGCTCAAATATATCTATGTAAATGGAATTGCACCCATGGAATATTACCAGGTGGTAGCAATCCTGGTCCCAAGCCTCAAATGGTCTACATTAGCTACTGGAATTGGCTCTGTTTATCGAGGAGCCCAGATCAAGCAAAGAACAGATACTGGCTAAAAACAAAAAGACAAACAATGGGCTTCAGATACCACAGCACACTCTTCAAAACTGCCGTCTCTTCCAAGATCAAAGGCAGAAAAGCATTGGAGCTGCCCACCAATCTCCAACTAACAGAGATGGTCATCTGAGGTTATAAAAGCAGCATGTGAAATCAAACAAGGATGTGCTATTCTGTCCGTGGGATGATCTATATGATCCCTTGCTGATTATTAATAAGAGTAGCTATATCATTGTGGTCGCAGCAGATTTCGTCTCTCCTACTAATTCTAACCTCTGTCCTAGACAGATAGCACAGAAAGTTGCGTTGTGTGCCTGCCCACGACAGCATGCTTGAACCTTAACTTAATATAAGCACAAAAATAAGTACAACTACAACTAACCAATCAAAGAAGAAGAAATTGGACTTTTAATTGGACTTATAAAATATGGTGTTCTTAAAACAATTTTGCCTTTGGTATGGGATAGGGATGTACCAATTACAATTACACCCTGGATACAGTCTAATATGGTACTTATTTTAGTTAGTATTACTTAGTTTGCCCTGAAGGCATTGTTATTAATTATAATCCTAAAATATTAGCATACAGAATTTTACTTAAATGCCTGTGGTATGTTATGACCCTCCATCTCATTATACCTTCCCAGGATCTTTAGAAAAGATGTGCATTTTAGAGGAAATGAATGACCTTCAATAGACACATTTTTTTCCCAAAATATTTAATCAGAATCTTTTTTTTTTTCCAGTATATTTTGCTCTATCATTGCACCATAGAGTATGGGCATGAAAAGTTGAGAAAACATGTAAATTATATTAACATGTTGCTAGTAAGGTGTGTAATGAGGTTTAACGGAGAACATTTTTTTCTGATCTAAACCTTAAATAAGTAAACATTTTACAGTATTAATGACTTCTATAAATAATGTTTACAAGAAAGAATTTCAACACTTCATCTAAGTAAAAAAAGAAATTAGTTGATTATGGTCTGAGATTAGTTAATGATCTTATTTTTATGCAGACGCAAGTTGTCTTAGTTTATGCTATTCCTGTACATTACACTAACACAATGTCTTATCAGGGATAGAGCATTCGCATGTAGGAAGTAGCGAGATAATGTAATGGACACATGCAATTAGCACACACCATTAGCATGTCATATGGATTCCAGCCCAGACCTGTACATGGAGTATACGGCAATATATATACCTTCTGTAATCTTCTGTAAATCATTCGCTTCTCCTCTGTGCTCTCGAATACATTGGCACTCATTTACAAGAAATCATTTTAACCACAGGCAGTGGCTTTCATGTCCATGCATGAGATTCTGCCTAATTCTAGCCACAATGGAAATTGATATATCTCTTATAAATTGGATGTTCTTATCTCGAGCCATCCATCGCACAAATCTTTAATATGGTTGCTCATTTTAGCAATTGGCAGTAGTTCTTGGTGTTATTTTCAAAAGCTTGACTGCACATATGAAAAGGGGAAATTGTTGCATTACTCTGCTGTTTTTGTAATCATTTGAATAGTATAATTCGTCGACGCTCTGACGGAGGGACGAATATTCAAATCTTTTTTAATTGACTTAAAATTATTTTTCATGTTAAAAGGGCTATAGGTTTTGATTTTGAAAATAACAGCTTTATCTTTCACTCCTTTAATTAGTTAATTAATTAGGCAGATCAATTTTAAATTTTAAAAATGTTATTACGTAATTTGGCACAATTGCATATTCGCCCTTTCATCAGAGTGGTGACGAATTAAGCAATATAATAAAATACACAATGTATAATGAAATAAAGTATAATTACTGGTAAATTGGTATAATTAAAAACCTTTAATAATAAAGAAACGTTTACCTAGATGACATGTAAGTATTAATGATTTTTTAAAAACTTTCATTGAACTGTCTTATGCAGTATGTATAATGTTGATATTCACTATTGTTTTAAGGTTTAGATATTTTATTATTATTTTAAATTTTTGTTGTTTAGCATGATTTCCAATTGGTATGTCATTCAGACCAACTTCCTATTACCTATGGCACTGGCATAGGAAGCAGGGGGATGTTTCGAATGTAAATATATGCATGTGTCTGTCCCTCTACTTTATGGCACCTTCCTAGACCACTGCTATGGTATGTACTGTCCTTATTTTAAAAAATCTTCAAAGACCCTTACTTTTAATTAAAAAAGAGTTACTTGTGTGACTCCTCCAGTTTCTTCTGTAGACTATATGACAGTTATTATTTGATAACCACTGATGATCTAATTTCTGTTGATCCATAACTCCATCGGCACTGTTAATATTGTATGGTCCCTTTTATTGGAAACAGTTCTAGCTTACCTAGTACTCATCAGTTATATTTAAAGATATGCAAATCTTCTTTTCAAATCCTGTTTGAAAGTAGCTGCATCAGGCTTTTAGCTTTTGATCGCCTCTTCAAGAACCATCTTTCTTATGATGGTGAAAATCTTTAAGAAACCAATATTTAGTTCAACTATCTCTCCTCTGATCCGAGATGTCTTTAAGAAGTTGATATTTGCTGCTTGGAGAGAAATTGATTTGGAGCTGTATTGGCTCCGGATCCTCGCATGTTGGGAGATCTGCTATTGTGAAATCTTCAAACACTCACACCATTCGCCTGCTACAGCTTAGAGAAATAAGTCTTTTCTCTTCAAAAAAATATGTCCATAATGTATCATTTAGAAAGATTGCATTTTTCTAAGAAAAAATACAGATTAACCTTTCAAAATAGGAAATTCTGCATTCTGTAGCCACGTTTCCTACTGTTTTATAGTTTTTGTTCAAAATATTTTTTATAGAAATTCTTTGGTTTTTCTTTTAAATGTAATTGGCTGCATAAAACTAATAGAACAGGTTCTCATTGGCAGTGATTGGATAATACCATCTCAGAGATTTTTTGTCCTTCAAAAGTAATTGTCTGCATGGAATGTTCTGCCAATGAAACTGATGGTAAATTGACTAATTCCAGGTCTGGGTTCCTTCTTATAAGCAGCTTCTTTATAACAGGTTCAGCTACCTTGAAATATAATATTGTCTCCAATCTTCAGATGTGTTTTATTGTGTCCCACATTTACTATATCTGGACAGTTCACTCCATTAAAGGCGTGTGAGCCTCTGTGTAGAACACTGGACCCTATAACTGAAGACAGTGGTTCAAAACCTGTTGGAGGCTGGCTCACACTTGATTACGTGTTATAATTTCCAAATGTTTGACATACAAAAGCCAATGATTAATAAATCAATGTGCTCTAGTGGTGGTGTTAAACAAAACAAAACAAACAAAAGAAAGAAATCCATTACATTGCTTTTCCTTCCCTCACACTCGCCTAAAATCAGAAACTCCCTTTTACCATTCTGTTTTACCCAATAAAATGTGAAAATCAGTCAAACATGTCACTTCATTTTGAAATTTCTAGTGATTTTCAGGTGATTTTCTGGTTCCAGAGGAAAGAATCGTTTGGACATAACGAGCCTCAGTGGTCCAGCAATAGGACATCGGACTCTCACGCTAAAGACCATGGTTCAAAGCATCATAATTTCCAGATGTTTGACATCCAATAGCTGATGATTAATAAATTAATGTGCTCTAGTGATGTTATTAAACAAACAAACAAAATGTCTGGACAGGACATTATTTTAGATCTGTGCAAACAAAACTTGATATGTTTTTTCCTACTGGTATCAGTGTTTTTTGTGCATGGTGTATTTTCTCCATCATGGCAGTATACAAAAGATTGATGTTCAATTGATGTGCTTCTTATAATGGCCGACATTAATATTATTCTGTCTGTGTAAACTGAAGTGAAAATCTCATTTCAAGTAAGATTTGACCAAGTGAACTGTTTTTCGCTGGAGTAATGAGACTTGTCAGACTTCATTGTGAGGTTAGTTAAGTGACAAATTTGGCGCCACTGATACATTTGCCTTTCTGGTATGTACTAGCTATGATTCCAACACATTACATTCTGCTGCTATTAAAACACAGTTATTCATACTGCCTTCTTTGATTCCAAAACATAATACAATCTGCAGATATTGCTTATTTGTGTTTGTGGGTTTGAAAAATTAAATTACAATAATTCCTTCTTAAGAAAAGATGAAATACTTCCCAATAACAAAATTGTTCCACCTACCAAAACAAGAAAAAAATGAAGTTTGTATAGTCTTTGAAATTTGCATAGTGTTTCAGTGTATTTAATTGCTGTCACTAAATCCTTTTACTTGAGCAGTATGATGGCAAGTGAGCATCAGTGGGTCAGCAGCAAAATGTCAGACTCTCAAGCTGATGACAGTGGTTCAAAACCTGTTGGAGGCTGCTCACACCTGACTATATGTCAAAATAACCAAATGTTTGACATCCAATAGCCGGTTATTAATAAATCAATGTGCTGTTGTGGTGTCATTAAACAAAACAAACTAAAAAATTATGACAATTTCAAGAAAATTAGCATATTGTATATTAATAACGCATCAATATGTTTTAGTGACCTCTTTATGATGCTGCCACAAACCAATTTTATGATTGCTTTTATGAGGACATTGCTAATAGCTGCTGCAAGTTTTAAGGACTTAGATATCAGTAATGACATCATCATCAAATTATTTAAATCTAGTTGTTCATATAATGGTACAAACCATTTTATAACAAAAAAAAAAGGTTTTAGAAATTAATGATTAGACACGTGTCTATACCTCCTGTAGTCGGCTTCACTCTTGACTAGTGATTTAGAATCTGGCGCCAGTCATTTTCACAGTCTATATAAAATCATCCATCTTTATAATCCACCCAAAGTGAAGCACTTAAATGACGTGACCAACCCCATGAGACTGTAACTGTCTTATTGACATAAAGTAGCAAACAATTAACCCATTGGCTGAGTGTGAGTATTGAGCAATGGCACTTTGATTAGCTTCAATTTAGATGCAATGTATTTACTCGAGATACATGAAGCAATTATTAATCATATCTCACTAGAAATTGTCAAATATTTATCTAGCGCCTTGAGCGTGTCGTTTTCTTCAGTTTGATCAAGATTTTGTCCGAAAAAAACACAAAATGAAATCATTTCTGAGAATGTAATTTTAGCTTCAATTAGTGTAAGTTTGCTGAAAAAACACACGTGTGATCTATTTGACCACAGAGTGATCAAGTGGTGGTGATTTTAGTGAGAGTCTTGTCTGTGACAGCGTTTTGTATATCATCCGGCCGACACTGCAGCAATTAGCAAATAGGGACACAAGTCTTTCAAAGCATTCTGATCAATATGGTCTGTTGGGATACGTGGAGACAACAAGTGGCCAACCAAATTAGGATGTAGCATTTGGCAGTCTGTGTTTGAACTCATCAGACTAATTTGTTTGTTGAATGAGCCTGGGGAGAACATTATCATGATCAAGCTGTGTAACTGGTGGAGTGGACAAGTGCACCAACATTTTGTGATGATGCCAGTGTTCAATGGGACAGTGAAAGTATTCCCTCCATCTGAGAGTTGTCATCTAGAAAGTAGTTTTAATGTAAAGAATGTAATTTTATGACAAGTGAGCCTTGCTGGTACAGTGGTAGAATGTTAGACTGTCAAGCTGGTGGCAGTGGTTCAAAACTTATTGGAGGCTGACTCACACTTGACCACATGTCAAAATAATCAAATGTTTGACATCCAATAGCCAATGATTAATAAATGTGCTCTAGTGTTGTTGTTAAACAAAACAAAGGGGAAAAAAAGTAAATTTATGACAAATGCAATTTCTTATAAGTTCTTTCCATGGTAAAAATTTAATATAAGAAAACCATTTACTATTGTTATGAGCTGACAGGCAGACTAAAATTTGCAGATACCACCTAGTTAGATCATAATATGTTAAATCATATTGAGCTAGTTAGAAAAAAATGCTAATTTTCTACAGAAGATTGCAAAAGAATATCTAACAAGAATACTGAACCTTAATTACCAAGGATTTTTTATAGTAATGTTTTTATTGTTTAATAACACCACTAGTAATGAATTTGAACCACTGTCTTCAGCTTGAGAGTCTTGTATGATACCAGTGGACCACTGATGCTCACTTTTCATTGTAACATGATAATTATATGATGACTGGTTGAACAAACATCTGCTGGTAATATCTGATACAGAACAATTATTATTTATTTTTTATTTTTTTCAATGACACCACTAGAACAAGTGTGAGCCAGTCTCCAGTAGGTTTTGAGCCACTTTAGTCAGCTTGGAAGTCTGATGTTCTACTGCTGGACCAACTACATTAATTGTATATTACTGGTATTGTTTATTTTATTATTTTGATTTAAAAAAATATTTTTTAACTTTTATGTCAATTTGCAAAAAACCAATGATGGGACACATTTGGAAATGTACAGATTTTATATTACTGATATTTTTTTTTTTTTTTATTTATATCAATTTGCAAGAAAATAATGATGTGTTCAAACATATTCAGAATTATACAGATTTTATATTAATGAGTGTTTTTTTTTTAAATGTCAACATGCAAGAAAATCATGATGTGTCTAAACAAGTTCAGTTCTATACAGATTTTCTATTCCTATAATTTTAATATTTATTTGAACTTGCAGGAAAACATAACTGCCAACAGCATTAAGATATTAATTTATGAAGCTAGGAATTAACGCTTGATGCTATTTATCATAGTCATGAAGCATTCATGAACCTGGCATTATAAAGCTGGTGTGTAGCCAGTGAACATGTACATTAAAGAAGAAAAGGATTTTCAAAGAAAAAAGTTTCATTATTTGTCTTGTTTAGGATATAACACCACACGTTTTTGTTCAAGAGATTTGTTCCCTTAACCATTAGTTTGGTTGACAATTTACTTAAGGATTAACTTCAATAAGCATAGATGGTGAAACATGATTATTTCTGGCTTGATGTTATTACAGATAGAGATCTTTTGTTAATTTGCTGATGCTTATCATTATAAGCTTATATTTAAATATTTATGAATCTTCTTTGTGCAATAATATTATTAATTTGAAAATAACTTATGTTTTTGTTGCTTTACACTGTACGACATTTAGCCAATCGCACATGATGATAGACTTAGATTTGTAAGATTGTGAAATGAATTATTCACTAAGAATTGTCATTAATGTTGACTTTTAAAACAAAGCACCAATAATGGCATAACCGATTAATGAAGGATGATTGATTACAGTGAGGCAGAGGATTGTCTTCCTTGTTTTACTAGTTGCCTCCCTTATTTTTAACTAGGATTGTTTCTTATTTTACTGAAATTGCCTCCCTTCTTTTACTTCATTCACTACATTTGCCTTTGGTTTTACAAGGTTTGCCATTTTGATTTCTTGAGTTTTTTTGCTTTCAATATGTTTGCCTCTGTGCTTTCACTAGATATGTCACTGTTTGTTTCACTATGTTTGTCTGTGGTTTCACTAGGTTTGCCACTGTTGTTTCACTAGGTTTGCCTCTGTGGTTTCACTAGGTTTGCCACTGTGGTTTCACTAGGTTTGCCTCTGTGGTTTCACTAGGTTTACCACTGTGGTTTCACTAGGTTTGCCTCTGTGGTTTCACTAGATATGCCACTGTTGTTTCACTTGGTTTATCTCTGGTTTCACTTGGTTTGCCACTGTGATTTCACTAGGTTAGTTTCCCTTCTTTCACTTGTTTTACGTCCCTTATCCCACTAGGTTTGTTATATACTGAGTATCTTACATGTTTGTCTTATCAGTAGTCTTGGTTCTGTATAGTAGTGATATATTTGTCTATCATCATCTGTTACCAGTACATATTCTAAAATGTTTGTTAGTCTTTTTTATGTGCGTAATGATATGTTTGTCTAGTCATCAGATGATGTTAATAAATATAGTGATATTCATCTGAATTTACTATAATTACAGAGATACTCAATGGCAAAGAATTACATTATGTTGATACTCAGGATTAATTTAAAGTAATTACATATGTTATTTAGCAGTAAAGAATTAAGGTGGTGATACACAGATCATTTATGATAATTTGTTACTATTGTAATAATGTGTTACTCAACAGTAAAGAATTATGTGTTGATAATCAGATGAATTTACTACAATTATATGAGTTACTCAATAGCAAAGAATTACAATGTGTTGATAATCAGATGAATTTACTACAATTATATGAGTTACTCAATAGCAAAGAATTACAATGTGGTGATACTCAGATGAATTAACTACAGTTACATGAGTTACTCAATAGCAAAGAATTACAATGTGTTGATAATCAGATGAATTTACTACAATTATATGAGTTACTCATTAGCAAAGAATTACAATGTGGTGATACTCAGATGAATTAACTACAGTTACATGAGTTACTCAATAGCAAAGAATTAC
>JAULBS010125540.1:0-13804 GCA_032355785.1 Symmetromphalus regularis
GGCATAACAGACATTGGGGGATAACAGACATTGGTGGGATAACACAGACATTACGGGGATAACAGAGACATTGGGGGGATGACAGAGACATTACGGGGGGATAACAGAGACATTACGGGGGATAACAGATATTGGGGGGATAACAGATCTAGGCTCAAAGTGCTGAGTTTCAAGTGGATAGGAGGTAATGCTTGATTCAGAATTATTGAGGGGGGGTAGACCCCCCAGCCCATTCTGCCATGCCTATGTAATGTTGTATAAAATATTTTTAATGAAAATTATCCATATTCTTTTTTTAAATAGCTGAAAATGTATGTTAAGAGTCGAAAATAAAAGTAAAAACAAATATCTCCTCTTCTGATAAGATAAAGATAAGATAAACTTTATAGCATGTTTCATTCCAACTAGGGAACAGAATGCAAACATTTTAACACAACAGCAGAACACATAAAAACAAACATTTAATATTTATCTGATGATGAATACAATTCTAGCTACTAGTAATATGTTTATGCCATTACTATTCAATGATGAGTGGGGTGCTTTGTGCCTATACATGATAATTACAGCCTATAATTTCATTTCACTATTTCTGTTTATGATCACATTACTGGATGCACCAAATAGATATTCTAAGCAAGAAATTTAGTTATATAAAGTTTTAATGATCTCAAAGCTTACAGTATTCAAATATATGTTGTACTGTCTATTCACCAGGTCTTTTAAAACCATGTAATAAAAAAGTAAAGTTTGTTTTATTTAATTAAGCCTCTAGAGCACATTGATTTTTATCTTATTGAATGTCAATTATAGTCATTCTGACATATTTATTTAGAGGAAACCTGCTGCTGCCACATAGGCTACTCTTTCCGATGAGCAGAAAAGGGTCTTTAATATGGACCGTCCCACAGACAGGACATCACATACCAAGGCTTTTGATGAACCAGTTGTGGACCACTGGTTGGAACAGAAAATAGCCCAAACTGCAAATGGGTCCACTGAGAAGGATTGATCCGATGACCAACCTATTCACAGGCTGACGCTCTACCATTTGAGCTGCATCCTGTTCCCCCAAAACCATGTAGTATACAGACCTGAAAGTAATTGTTATTGCTTTGATGCTCAGAATGACTCATATTCATTAATTTGCTCCATTGAAGAAAATGTTCTTGTCATACAATTTTATTTTCACAGTATAAAAAGGATAATCCGAATATAATTACAAAAGTTAGTTTTTAAAGTGTATCCTTTTTATTATTTAATTTATATCAATTTCTGCAATATATTCAAGCTGAATTGACTCAGTTTTACACAGGAAAGTTGATTTTCACTAAACAAATTCATCGGTGTCGGATAACATATTTGAAAATGAACTTTGTGACAATCAAATCTTCCAAAATATCAACGTTGTACCTGACAATACATGTATCCATAATTGGCCACTTCCTCATTGGCCTGGTATGTACCTACCTGCAATATCCCATAACTGAAGTTTGATTGTCCGATTATCTGTCCACTTTATCACCTTCAGTGCAAAGTCAACTGAAATAAGAAGTAAAATAACATTAATTTTTAAAATTATTTTCATGAAATAGGGACAATGTTTGCATGTATAGCAACCATCTCTAGCTATAACATAATAATTATTGTGATTTTAACAGTATTAGACATAAGAGTAAATATTAAAAAATGTATATCTTTAAAAACAAAAGTAAATATCTTTTACTAACCAATACGCATTGGATAACAGTAAATAAAATGTACATAAATTTTACATAAATTTATAAAAAGATGGTGTCTATTTAAAGATATTAATTAAGTGTCCTTAAAAGTGCACTATAATTGAACTAATTCAATTAACCGTAAACAATAACAATAGTTCAAGATCCACCTACAGGTAACTGTAAATTAATAACAATGGTTCAACATCTACCTACAGGTAACCGTAAACAATAACAATGGTTCAACATCCACCTACAGGTAACCGTAAACAATAACAATGGTTCAAGATCCACCTACAGGTAACCGTAAACGATTACAATGGTTCAACATCTACCTACAGGTAACCGTAAACAATAACAATGGTTCAAGATCCACCTACAGGTAACCGTAAACAATAACAATGGTTCAACATCCACATAGAATACATATACATGTAGGCTATACAGTGTGTGTGTGTGTATGCGTGCATGTGTATGTGTGACAGCATGCATTGAGTTATACCTCCAATTGTCATCTTGTAGTCTTTGCGGTAGGAATCATTCACATAGCGTTGAACGAAAGATGTTTTTCCAACGGTTGGATCCCCGATAATTATAACTTTAAATAATAACTCTGCCATCAAGTCTTTTCACATGGTAAACCTAGCTGCTTTTACTAACATGCACATTAACAAAATATGTTGACTTCTTTACCTTATCCCAGTATAGTGTGTCATTCACGTAATAAAGTAAAAATCTTCTTAATATGCATGGTTAATGTTGATATGTAGTCGTCATCTGAATAACATTTTTCTTAAGGCAGTTTTTTCCTCCAAATAATTAAGTTCCTTTGGACCTTTACTATCAGTGACAAGTAAAACAATTTTTTAAAACAAGTACATTTAATATCGGGATGCAGTCATTATCAGAATAAATAGGTTTTATCATTTAAATTGTTATTACTAAAATAACTACACGTTAAATTAAGTCATTTTCAACAATAGTGGAGTTTTTCTTTCAATATTATTAGGCTCACATGACAGATCATGTGACCAGGTTGTAGTCTCTTTCAGACGATTCATTAAAATTAACTTTTATCATCGAGGATGTAAATATGAAATTTGATTTATAAATTAATAACATACATTTTTAAGATGAAGAATGGTCACATTATGCATTACAGGTTTTAAAAGTACAAAAGCAAAATAAACGCACACAAATTTTAAATAATGCCAGCTTTTAGTAGTGCTAAAATTTACTTTCGACTTCCTTAAAAAATAATGGAGCTTTGAAAGGAAAGAAGGAATTTACAGTCCTTAAATGCCGCTTTTGCTTCGTAAACCATACCCTGTGTAGGCTATGACTGACAGAAAAACAACAAAAAACAAAACTATATAGTTATTGAAACAGTTGTGAAAGGTAAGGTGTACTTATATTAAACATGCGTTTTACTGTTTCTAATATTAAGACTGTCATTGTGGCATTCAAATGGTGAAAAAGAAACGAAACAACATTATGACAAGACTACTCACTAGTAACTCAGTCTACTGTATTTTCAAACACTTTTTTTCGAAATTCATATTTTTATAAAATATTTTTTCATGTACAAAATAATTTAATTTAATATTTTAAATATGTCAAAGTTGCTGGCAAAGTTTCTTACAGTACACCACTCCCTCAGTATTATATTGAAGTTATTACTTTGTTCTGTCTACACATAACTATGGGGGAGGGGGAGAGAACTGCAAGTGAAAATCTTTCCTGTTTTGTTAATAATATCTGATAGCATCAGCTGTAAACAAATTCGGAGCGATTATAGAATCTGTTAGTCACTCTCCGTATCTAAAAGAGGGATTTTTTGGTGGGTATTCTTAAAAAAAGTGGGACATGGTTTATTGTGAGGAAAAGAAAGAAAGAAAGAAAAAATTAAAAATTATATATATTTTTTTTTTTAAACATAACTGACCCTAACCAAATCTAACCCTAAAACTGACCCTAACCAAACCTAACCCAAAAACTGACCCTAACCCTAAAACTAACCAAACCTAACCCTGACCCCTAACCAAACCTAAAACTGACCCTAACCCTAAAACTGACCCTAACCTAACCAAACCCTAAAACTGACCCTAACTCAAACCGTAAAACTAACCCTAACCAAACCTAACCCTAAAATTTACCCTAACTAAACCTAACCTTAAAACTGACCCTAACCAAACCTAACCCTAAAACTGACCCTAACTCAAACCTTAAACCTGACCCTATTTTATCAATTATCATTTACTATGGAATGGGGAAACACAACAAAGTTGCAAAATGTTGATTCTTTGAGGATTTCACTACTAACTTGGTGGCGAACAGATTCTATAACCGTACCAAAAAGTCATATTTTTCATACAGTTGTTTAGGCAGTTCCGGATCAAAATGCTTTTTCAGCTTGTATACATGTCGAATAAATAACCAATCGAAAACGTTACTATATATTTTTTATTACAGTTCGTTTTATTAATAAGCTGTGTTGAAAAAATAATAATCCAAATTTTACCAGAAATGTGTAGTCACGAACTTCAAAAATTGGCATCTGAACGAAGTTACACAATCAGGACTCAACATTTCTTGTACAGTATTTTTCAAAATTTCACCAGCAACAAAATAGTCCTGAGACAATTCATAATAAACGTTGCCTTCAAATAAACTACATTTTGCACTAAATAAACTGGCGAGGTATGATTTTTGTAAATTTATGTAATTATATATTTTTTTTAAATTAGAAACCGTACCTTTTTTTTTTTTGGTCAGTTCCGAATCACATTATAAACCATACTTGTGCTCAATGTTCTTTGTAAATTTCTCCATTTTTCAAGGGCTGTCACGCTAATTTACAAACGTTGATTGCAGCCTTACGGTTTGTTTAAATATATAATGGGATCCTGCAGTTACAATTTAATTTTTATTGTAAACCTTTTCAAAGACGTTCACTTGAAAAAACCAATGGTTTTAGTATTTATAAGCATCAATAGGTAGCGTGATCCGGAACTACCCAAATTATCCGCAACTACCCTAAAAAATTAATATTTAAAAAAATTGACCATGACTTCGTACTACATATTTAATTCGTTTTAATTCTTATATTAACTTATACTAGCAAAGTAAGTAAATTGTTTGTTGTATTAAAATAAAAATAAAATGAAAATTTGATATACGATTTGCATGTGAACAAGTTTAATGACACTTGATCCAGAACTGTCTGAATAACTGTAACAATATATATTTATAGTTTACAGGGCACAAGAATTGACGTGAACCGCCGTTCTGTTCACGTGTCGGTTACGCAAAATTAACTTTACACGAACAACAAATCGGTTACGTCTTGACCTGTAGACGTTCAGAAATTAAAACTTGCAAACTTCACGATTACAGGAAGTTTATTCACGCAGACGTACAAGTATTCCAACAAATGTTTTAGAGTGATTTTTAGATACTTGATGCGCAGCAAACCAGTAGACGTTATATTGCAACAGTTGTAACATGTGACCAGTCTAAACTAAAAATACTGAGTATATAGTTGAGCCAAAGGTTTTAATGAAATGTCCAAAAACGCTGGGAACGGCTAAATTATCTGCTGCTATTTCATCTTTAGGAATATAATTATGCTAATATAATATTGGATTGCTTATTATTTTACAAATGCTTAAAACGGTTTTAACGTAAACAGGTCTTAAAAAAGTTTTTAAAATACCCACTTCGCAGATTGCGCTTTAAAAAAGAAACTTTTGGAACATTATTGTAGATAAAGTGAAAGTAGCTTGAATAGCACGAAATTAAAACGAATCTGGACGTGTTTATTTAAAAAAAAAAAAAAAAACAAACATCGCTAACTTTAGCAAACATTAAAAAAAAATGTTTAAAAAAAAAAAATTGTATTTTGTTTTAATACAAATTGTTTAAGCTAAAAAATTATGTATTTAAAACATAATTTCACCGTAACTTTAATGTACGCAAATATAATTCATGTAACCGAACTGTGAGTTACCTAGGTAAAAACCATGTGAACATACTTCCATTGACGTCGGATTTCGAAATATTGTCCTCAGGTTTATTTATATGCCAATAATAACAAGAAATTTCTCTTTATTTATGAACAATGTGAGATCATTTGTCATGTCCTCTGAAACAGATACCATGATGATACGTTTTCCTTGTCATAAATATCATGTCAAGACTTCCAAATGTTCCAGAATTAAATAATCTTAGGGTTAGGGTTAGAGTCAGTTTAGAGTTATGTTTAGAAATACCAACAAAAATTGTAGAAAGATTCTATATAAGCTTAATTAAAAAATCCCTCTGTTATGTGATGGATGTTGAATTTTTAAATGCACTAAAAATATATAAAGAAATATTTCTGATTTATATCATATTGTATGGTCCTTATTTGTTTAGTTTGAGCCTCTGATTTTGTTGAAGATTTTGGTCCATGACCAAAATAACTTCGTAAGGGCGACAATTTTAAATTTAACACTACTGATGGTTGCATACCACTGGTAACCAGTATTATACTACTAATTAAAACAAAAGAAAAGAAAAACATCTCTGTACTTGCCCAAGGGCAAGTGTTGTTACCTTTATTAGTTGCCCGACCTTGAAGTATTACTGTACACGGGAGTCGGGCAGTGGTATTTTTCCACCCCTGCCTCATTATATTGATGGATGTGCTGGAACAGTCAGAATTCTTTCCAATCGCATTTTATCATTTTATTAAACTTAAAAACATTATAGAAAGGAAAAAACTAATTATTTGATATTGTTATTTGAACTTGTCACGTTGTCAGTGCTAACCCAGCATGTTACCAGTGCACCATGTCTAATTGAATTAAACATCATAAATAAGTTACGTATATGGACTATGCATGGAAAGATAAAAATTGTTATTTGCTTTGCATTTTAAAAATATTTTATTTTAGATAGATTTTTGATAACTTCTATTTATTTTATGAATAAATTGTTGATATATTTTATTAAGTGTAAGAGTTAATATTTTGGCAGTGTCTAATATTTTGGTAGGCTATATGTTAGAACTACTTGAATTGTTTTAAAAAGATGATAATAATGAGGTCTTAAACAAGTGTGAAAGCCTGAAGACTGAATTGCAAAGAGATAACAGTCATTTACATATGGGAAAAATGATAAGTGTTAAATCATTTGATGTTGATTTTGTTCAGCAGCATACCATGTTTGACCATGATGCAGTTAAATCCCTTTGTCAATGAAAAGCCATTGTAATTTTATTTTATTTTCAGTATAAGTGCAAGCATATTCAATCCTTATTTTCACACATTTGATATATTTTTATAATATTGTCCATTGTTTTAAAAATGAAGATTGAACATGACTGCTTTAATATGCCCCCCCCTCCCCAGCATAAAAATAAATGTTGGCTATTGGGGGCCAGAATTATAACATTTAAAATT
Organism: Symmetromphalus regularis; assembly: GCA_032355785.1. Classification (NCBI taxonomy): domain Eukaryota; kingdom Metazoa; phylum Mollusca; class Gastropoda; order Neomphalida; family Neomphalidae; genus Symmetromphalus; species Symmetromphalus regularis. The sequence continues at coordinate 7,166 of JAULBS010125540.1, forward strand.
CATAATATGGAAACTACATTTTGTAAGTGTTACACAACAAAATTTAAACGTTTATTTATTTGTAAGAACATTTAAATTATATTTGAAAATGTTTTCCCATCTTTAACATACTTTGCATTAGATTAGATATATTTATTTAACAACCCACCATCTCCTTCATCCAGCTCATTGGCTATTGGGAGTGGGGGGTCAGACTTTGTTTAAATTTAAATAAATTTGCATTAATAATACACATTCAGAGATGGTTATGGGTCAAAGTCTTTCTGATATGGAATTGTATTCAATTATGATGGGGGGAAAATGTGGGCAACTGAAACATATAAGAATCCATGAGTTGGTTTTTGTCATTAGAAAGGATATTTTTTCTGTAATCCTTAACAATTTTATTCTATATTTCTGAATTGTTGTTCGTAAAAGATTTCTTTTATTTTTTAGCTGTATGGATGAAGCACACAAAAAAGCTATCCGTGATAATTGGATATTTTTACTAGATCATCTTATACTTGATGAATTACTTGACTGGCTAATTCAAGATGAAATATTTACGTTAGACATGGTGGAGGAAATCAATTCTAAAGGAACAACTCGGAATAAAATACAGGATTTCTTAGGAAAATTTATTCGGAGGGGACCAACAGCATATGACTCATTTGTGAATGCTCTGAACAAAACTGGCCAAACGTTTATAGCCAACAAACTTAAAGAAAGTTTATTGATGGACCAGTGCTAATAAATGTAATTAAAGAATAATTTTGTACATATATAAATACCCTATCAGGAATCAAATCTCACCAATGCATTGAATCATTTGCTGTGTCGCTCTCCCTTTGCTGCAATGCCCTCTCAAATTCACTTCTAACGAAGGCAAAAATTGCTGTGCCTTTTTTTTCTGATTGCCCCACAGTAAACCCAAATTTGTTTATGTGCCACTGATGTGTCCTCAAAATACCTTGGTGCCCTCTTGATTTCTAAGAATCCAAGGCAATGATCGCCGTGCCCCCCAAACACTGAGCTTCGATCCCTAGCCTATTATAAAAAGATAAGTATGTGTAGCTTTGAATTCTGTTGGGCACATGCTGAAATGAGATTAACGAATAATGTTGTACATACATAAATAGCCTATTATAAATAGAGAAATTTTGTGTGTAGCTTTGAATACTGTTAAGTGTTAGGCACATATTGAAATGGATAGATGTTTTGTGTGTACACCACTTTAAAAACCAGATTCAACATTTCTTTATAAGCAGGCCTGGAAATAATTATTTTAGTTCAACTATCAAGATGTCTGGCATCAGTCAATGTGTGCCAGACATTAAAGAAAATGTTCCTGACAGTGATAAACAATTTAATATACTCTGTTTAATCAAAATACACAATTTAGTTTTTATAGTGTATGATTTTTATTATTTTATTTTTCACAGTTTATTCAACAGACACAAGCAGCAACAAGCAGACTTTATACAGAAATGTAATTTTTACAAAAAGTTAAAACACGACAGTCTGACAAAATGACCGACACAATTAACTTTGTGACTGTCAAATCTTCCAAAATGACAAATTTGTACTGGTTAATGTCCTTGACCAGCTACTTATTTCCAGGCTTGATAAGCATGTCGAACAATAGCAGATGCATGTTTTGTTTTAACGACATCATTAGAGCATATTGAATTATTAACCATGGTCTACTGGATGTCAAACATTTGGTATTGTGACATGTAGTCAGTGGGGGCCAGCATTGGATAGGTTTTGAACCACTGTCTCCAACCTGAGAGGCTAATGACCTACCACTGGACCATTGAAGCTCACAAATAGCAGATGCATGCATTTACCACTGGTGTGCAAGTTCTGTTGTATTTATAACTCCATTTAATGATATCCAGTATACGGTCTTCGAAATGTGTAGTGGCATAGGCAATGCCATCATAAAATTGGTTTGCAGTAGCAACTAGTCCAAATGGATGAGCTGCTTATTGATTATCGATTATTGGTTGGCATCCCGTCCAATGTGGGCTATATACCCGCTACAGAGCAACACCCTGCAATTTTCTGGCTACAAACGCTTCAGTTTCCGACCAAAACATTACAAGAAATATGTAGATATACAATAAAATTGCCAACTTACGTGCTTATTACATCCCTTTTCACAGTAAATCCCACATTATCTACTGATTTCGCCTTCAACCGCTGACAGATTAGAAAAAAATGGCGGTCGAACAAATACGTCACAACTACGAAATTTTCAGGAGATGGAAGAGGAGGAATGGGAAATGAAGGGAGGGATTGTTGGAAGAGTGGTGGTGCCTGTTGTAAATAAAAATAGTAATATATTACATTGTGACTGGTTTATTTTATTATATGTTTTTAATGACTCCACAGAGATGGCGGATAAACTGAAAGTTTCGTATTTGTTCGACCGCCATGTTTTTAATGTGTCAGCGGTTGTAGGTGAAAATCAGTAGATATTGTGATATTTACTGTGAAATGGGATGTAATAAGCGCTTAAGTTGCCAATCTTATTGTATATCTAGATATTTGTTGTAATGTTTTGGTTGGAAATCGAAGCATTTGTTGCCAGAAATTTGCACCAGTGCATCGTATGGGTCGCCATCTGGACTTAATGCAATAATCAATAAGCATTAAGTTCCTGAACTACAGTAGCAACGTACTGTCATAGCAAAAATATTAATATGATTACTTGAAATTGTTGCCACAATAAACGTATTTAGCGACAGCAATTAAGTGCTGTCACGTCGTTTTCTGAATTTTAACGGCTCGTTGCCAATCTTGTGTATGTGGAAATTGGTGCACGCTTCCATTATAGGTAAATGATCACAGGTTTTTTGTGTCAGTTTTATTGACTGTTGCACAATGAAACTTAAAATATTTGACTATTATTGTTATCTTCGTTTAATGTATAAAATCATGTAATAAAGTTGTGCTATAATATATCAGCAACGTAGGACGGATTTTCAAAGTGCTGGGCTCACATTGTTAGAGAATATCTTTGAAGAAATATACATCTGGATCATATATTTTACCATTTCGTACCCAAGTCATTTTGTACCATAGTTATTTGGTCATTTTGTAACATGTCTGTTTGGTCATTTCATACCATGGTCATTTCTTACCAAAGTCAACTGTAAGATCAAGTATATCATTTTTTTTTTATACTCTCACCATCGCAATATCCTAGATGCATTGATCTCAACAATCATGAATGATAGAATAGATAGTAAAATGTCGAATTACTGATTTTAAAAATAAGCTTGAGGCTAATGCTAATATAATGAGGCCCCACCCCTTAATAAAAAAAGAAAGAACAAGAAAAAGATGATAATTTTATATACCTTTAACTCCTCACTTTTCTGTTCATCATTATATTAATTGATTACCAAAAATTACCTTGTGTTAGAATAGCCATGGTTTTCTTCACCAAGTTTATTACAAGAGGCCCTACATTTTTATTACAAGAAGCTCTACAACAATGTTGCAAAGGAAGGGTGCCAGTGTTACACAAAAGGTGCTATTTGAAACTTGGGGACTTTATGTATAGTGTCGGCCGGCTTTTGAAAATGTGTTCCCGATTGATGCATGTCGCTGACGACTGAAACTAATTGTAGCTTGAGTATAGTGCTGTGAAATAAAATAATATTTCAAGATCGTATATATTTTGTTAAACTTAAATGACGGGCTGCTTATTGATTATTAATTATTGTTTGGCAACCCGTCCAGTGTGGAATGTGTACCCGCATTAAGAGCAAAGCCCTGCAATTTGCTGGAAACAAATTCTTCAGTTTCCGACCAAAACATTACAAGAATTTTCTAGATATACAATAAAATTGCTAAATTACATCCCATTTCACAGTAAATCCCACAACATCCACCGATTTTCATCTACAACAGCTGAAACATTTTTTTTTAAATGGCGTTCGAACAAATACATTACAAATACGAAACTTTCAGGAGAGGGAATGGGAAATGAAGGGAGGGATTGTTGGCAGGAGTGGCGGTGTGTGTTGTAAATAAAAATAGTAATATATTACATTGTGTCGGCGTTTGTAGATGAAAATCAGTAGATATTGTGAGATTTACTATGAAAAGAGATGTAATAAGCACATAAGTTGGCAATTTTATTGTATATCTTGATATTTCTTGTAATGTTTTGGTCGGAAACCGAAGCTTTTGTTGCCAGAAAATAGCACCAATGCATCGTATGGGTCGCGAGCTGAACATACTGCAAATCAATAACCAATGAGCAATAAGTTCCTGAACTAAATAATAAACTAGACCACACAGTGACGTTCTACATCGATACTACATTGTTGATTATAACGACAGCAATCAGGCAGACATAGGCAGAGAATCTATCGACAGTAGGCTAAGGACGTAGGACTATATAAGATGACGTAGGACTATATAAGATGAAGTCGGGGGTCTCGTAACATGAAATGATCATCAGTGCCATGCGTTACTTGTCAGTTCGACTTAAAATTAAACTATCACAATAGTGGATCCAGAAAATCCACTGGGGCGGAATTTAGAACCCCGTAGATCAGCCACTGTATCACGTCCATGTGGCAATACTCGTTCAGAACAGTGAAATGGTAACTGAAATACATTACATCGTTAATTTACTTATTATTCATTTAATATTTTACTTACTTTATAAGATATGTTTACAGGTCAACAATAAAAATAAGAAGTAGCATACCATGACAAGAATAAGATACCGGGTACTAAATGACCATGGTACGAAATTACTATGGTACGAAACGACCAAAGTACTATGGTACCAAATGACCATAAACGTTGGTATGAAATTACTAACATCCGTACACATTATTGTTAAATAGCTACAATTATTTGTGGATGTTAGTGTGCCTTCATTAAAAAGAATTATGTTTTTTGTTTTTTTATGAAACCCTCCAGTTGTGATTTAGTCAGTTAATATAGCAGTTTGCCAGATTTTCCTGTTTCACTGGTAAAACGAAATGCAGAAATAATTGCTACTTTTATGTTACATATTTTTCTACATATGTATTTTTTACTTTTATATCTGACGGTCCAGTTTGAAATTAATGCTGCAAGGAAACAATTAAAATTATGATGATTATTTTTTCAATTTCTAGTTAATTTTGTGATCATTTGTTTTGTTTAGTCTAGTGGTTACCAGACTTTTTCGGGCTGCCGCCCCTTTGGCTCCCAGGCCACATCCCTAGCAACTACCCTTCCCCCCCCCTCCAACACACATACGAAAACACACTTCTTTCTTGGTATTGTGGGGGGGGGGGGGGAATTACTTTATTCTGATGCCAACCTCCTACTGCCCCATTTTTCTAACCGTCCCTTGGATCTTTCCACCAGTACCGCCCACTTTGGGAATCACTAGTTTAGTCTATGCTGGCAGAGGTTGAAATATAGCATTAGACAGTATTATTGCTGCAGAGAGGGATCTTTGTCTGCTGATTCAACAGAAAATTATATGTATTTTGCATTTCTATTAATTATGTATTTTTGGTGAAATATATCTGAATCATCAGTTTTCATGATAGTAAAATTGTATACATCACAGATGAAACTAAATAATTAAAAGCACAGGCCTACTATATTTCCGTAATGTCTTATAATTCTTTGTGTACTCAATAAATGTAAATATTGTCGCAAAAAAGGGCGCCGCAGATTATTGGGGAGGTAAGTGCTCCCTTGCTACTCTTTCCGATAAGCATCAAGGGGTCTTTTATATGCACTGTCCCACATACAGGACAGCACATACCCTTGCCTTTGATGAACCAGTTGTGGACCACTGCTTGGAACGGAAAATAACCCAAACTGTAGATGGGTCCACTGAGAAGGATCGATCCGACGACCGATCGGATTACAGGCGGACTCGTGTATAATTCATTTAAATGTAATACATTTCAACACACACACCAGTTTTTCTAAGCAAAAAGTGGGGGGGTAATTATATAGGCGTACCCCCTGTCCAAAAAGTTCCCCCACCCTACGGGATTTACGCCCATGCTGATACACTATTTGAACAAATTGAAGTTCTCATTATTTTACCAAGCGTATTTACAATGTTTATTCTTCTCTAGTCTTAGATGTCTACCGTAGACATACTGGCTGAGTTGGTTTTAAGATATAACAAGGCATGTCATAGAATCACATTCGAACCACAGATGTACTGATTACAATTAACAGACTACTTATATAACAGGTTGAGTGATGAGGAATTAGTGTGGCGGCAGCGGGGACGTGTCTCCTACTAACACTAACCTCTCTTATACCATTGTACGGTTATGAAAGCTAATTATATGTATTCATTTGACACCTTTGATTTATGGAACATTGCAAAAATACTGTCAGCTTTAATATAAGTATTTCCCACTTTTGGTTTCTTTTCTCCATTTTACCGTTTTGTATCGTGGAAAGTCAACCTTTTGTAAATGACAAATATTTTTTACCATTAATTAAATGACGTAATTTTTATCAGGCTAAACAGTCTTTACTTAGTATGTTATATAATTCCCCTAAGTGTATTTTATATAAATATCTGGTAGACTGAGTTTGTTTACAATATTATTTGCAAAAATATATACCGAAGCACAATAGCATTTTATTAACTGATCTCGAGCTTAG
>JAULBS010125551.1:0-13804 GCA_032355785.1 Symmetromphalus regularis
TTCAAAAACAAAAGAACACAATAGATCTAACAGACCTACAAGTTTATTTACAAAAAATGCCACGTGCCATCCGATTGGCTAAAAACTTTTGAATTTGGCTAATAAAAATTCTGTTTGGCAAATTTTTTGGCTACAGGTATTTTTATTGCAGAGTGATCCCTGCACACATTTTATTTAGGAGTATTTTAGCGAAATATTGCATCAAATACGCAGGATTCCTGCATCATGTGAAACCCTGATATTTTATACATGTATACATTTCCCCAGATACCAGACATGACAGCATATACCAAAGCCTTTGGTAAACCAAATCTGGACCAGTGGCTGGAACATATGTTAAAGTTAATTCCTATTAAAGAACATGCATACCATCTCTGACAACTGATGGACATATTGGAGGTGATTGTGCCGGCTTCATTCCTTGTTCTCTAGAGAAGTATTCCTTCAGCCATTCGACACATAACAAACTGGGTTTATACTGATAGCCATTATCTTGATAAAGCTGGGATTTGATATGTACTTCTATGCTGCAAAAACAATAAAGAATAACAAGAAAGCACTATAAACTGTCATAAGACAGACTAATTACGACCAAAGAGATTAAATGTCAGACATGGTACTGACATAAAATGGTTTTCGTGGAACGATGTTAGCCTTCATACATAGATAACTGTGACTGCGCATTTGCAGAAGCTACAACACCCTTCCTTCTACGGAGCCTTTGTTGCGTTCAGGATAAAATTGCACGACAAGGTTTTGCACTTCACGTTAAACTGCTACATAGCGACCGTGTATGCTAGCCTGTCCTGAACGCAAGGCTGACACCACATGCATTTACACATAAAGAACATTAAAAAAAGAGAAAAATGTTCTGTGTTTATTGTTTATTATTTTGCTTTTCGTGGAATTCCTCGACATTGCGGGAGAATTATGCCAAAATGTTCAACAGAAAAGAATCTAAACTGTCTTGTATCATTCCTGGACTAGTCATATATATTTAACAAATATTTTTATTTGAAAAAGGACCCTCTATCGTATTGTGAGTAATGTCAGTGTGTATCGACAGTGCTATATTTCAGTGGATTGTCCATACCTTGCTCTCCTTCTATTTCCAAATAGAGGTGACTGGGTGCAACTTTGACCCATAAACTTCCTGTTATGATGCCCCAAGTAAATTAATGCCCACAATAAAAATACTTTTTCTTCTTTTTTTTTGAAACCCGTTTTCCTATTCCACACTGAACTGTCAAATGAATAACAGATTTAAGAATATTTTTTTTACTTAAGTATGTAATGAATGGTATTAAAAGAAGAAGTAACAAATCAAACATATATTATTTTTTTTTGCTTACAACTGTGTTGTTTTGATATATTTTACTCAACAGTCTCAGAAAGCATTTTAAAATTATATTTTACCCCTTCTTCTCATTCAAAAAGGATTATTATTTTTTCTGTCCTCACACCCATTTGTAAGACAATAAAAAAGGATAAACATGATTAAATTAAGTTCCATTACTATCCGTTAGTTTGTTAAAAGTAGCTTAAACAGTAGCATGTCAGCCTCTGAACTGGTCAGTTGTCGGATTGATCCTTCTCAATCAAGTCAATGGACCCATATAGTTCGGGCTATTTTCCATTCCAACCAGTGGTCCACAACTGGTTCATCAAAGGCCATGGCATGTGCTGTTCTGTCTGTGGGACTGTGCATATAAAAGACCCCCTGCTGCTTATCATAAAGAGTAGCTTATGTGGCTGCAGCTGGTTTCCTCTAAATAAATATGTGAGAATGATGATATGATTGACGTCCAATAGCCGATGATGATATAAAAATCAATGTGCTCTAGGGGCGTCATTAAATAAAACAAACTTTACTTTCTGACAATTTAACTTGCCTTGTGTCAGGAGAGAAATTTTTGTCACATATGTTGTCAATCTGGTTGAGAAAATGAAGACCTTTAGGGCAGCTTACTAAACTCATATCACCAATCGGAGTTGCAACCACAAAACTATTTGTAGGTCCATAGTGGCAAGTCAGCTTAGATTTTCCTGGCATTTTCAATACTGAAATACAAAGCACTAATTATTAACTTTTAAAACAAACGATTTACAGATGATGTAATCATGTACGCTTATTTATCAGCCCATGGATAACTATATGTATGTTATCCCTATAGGATTGCAGCAGACATTTTTGAATGAATTAAAAAAAAATTAAGTCAACTTTAGCCAAAATATTTCCTTTTTTTTGAAAAATATGGATCAAACACCTTTTTTCTCTAGTTTTTGCTGTTACGATGGTGAATGCATATATCAAGGCTTAAAATTGACATGTGGCAAATGCCGCTCAAAATGCTTTCTGATATTCAGTTTAGAAAGCAATTCTTTTCTTCTCATCTCATTTAAAATAAAAATATTCTAACTACATTCAAGATTTCTTGTATTCTTGTAGAAAAAGTTATATAAAACATACATGTATATAAAACTTTTAATGAACAAAATAATAATACCATAGAATGCGTGGATGCAGCAATTTTGCAGCAGTGTGCACACCAGTGGAAGAATTTATGTCAACAAATAACCTCAAAACTCAGTCGGAATACTTCGACCGATTACGGTTTCTTGGGTATATTATTCGTAAATTAGGTGAACGACTTCTGAGATTCTTGAATTTCAAAAGTTTTTGCCATTTCAAAACTACCAACAACAATGGCGACAGTCGTTAAAAAGTCGATTATACTTATAATCTAAAACTGCTTCTCATTTTCAAGCATTTGCTTCCCAATTAAAATCTGACAAGCAAATATTGCTTCTCAATCTTGAAAATGAATTTCGAGCCTTGTATACAATCTCTAAGTATAATCAGAGATGAAAATGGTGTCTTTCCTGAAATCAAGCTTTGCGATCAAAATATATTAATAAAGGAGAACATTTTTCAAGAATTTCTCTAAAACTGGCTAAATCAAAAAAAATTGTCAAAAAACTTTTTCTATGGCTATTTTGAAACTACTAAATGTAACACATTTACAATATAAATTTTTTTAATTCTTTCATTCTATCATTCAAACTAATAGTGATATTTCATATATATATATATATAAAATAAGTAAATACTACTACTACTAGACCCCAGGTCCCAGGAAAGTGCAATTATTTCTTAATTTATGCCCGTGCATATACAGCACTTGTTTTAGTCAGACCTATTTTTTTTTTATATTTCTGGGTAAAGGGTGGGACCTCTTACCAAAAAAATTCCCTGGGGAAAAAGGGTTATTTCTTGTAATGTTTTGGTCGGAAACTGAAGCGTTGTAGCCAGAAAATTGCAGAGCTTTGCTCTGTAGCGGGTGTATGGCCCACATAGGACGGGATGCCAACCAATAACCAATCCGTCCCTTTTGGACTAAGTAGTCTCCTAAAAAGAGTGTGTGTGCCTGACATGTCATGTGCCACTCTAGTTCACTACACCAAACTTCATGTCGTTCCATTACATTTCATGGTCTACCAGTAATTGGCCCAGTGCCACCACTCTAAAGTAAACTATTGGCTTTGCCTTGGTTTTCCTATGCGAACAAATTAAAGTGTTCTTTTAGAGCTAAACTGTTCTCAAGCACGCATGCCGTGAGAACACGCATCATAAGGTACGTCTCTACATGCCAGCTGTGAAATAATGACAGCAGCTCTTACTTTTTGACATCTTACACTGAACGCGGAAGGGCTTAGTTCACGTTTCCCGCCATTTGTCGTGTTGTTTGTATTTCCCTTCTACATTAAGTAGAGCATCCTAACAGCGTGACGGAAATGTATATACGGTTGATTTCAAACCTGTCATCTAATAATTGATTTTAAAAATATAATAACAGATCTAAAAGGAATCCTTTACCCTATCGCATGTAGACATAGTTTTTGAGTTTGAAGTTTTCGCTCTTTGAAGTATGCACTCATGAAGAACGTGCTTTAACAAACTTTATGACGTAAGCACGTGTACACGAATACACTCTTCATGTCCATCAAATCTTAGGGCCAAAGTCTAATAAGGCGTCTTTAAAGGGTTGATCTACAAAATCAATCAATTAAACTTCATTAAATATAATCAATTAAATCATATTATTTAACTTTTAATGTTTCTGAAAATAACATGAATGGGTTTAGTTGCTTTGACCAGTTTCAGAATGTTGGCTTGTTGTGCCTTGTGGCGATAATCCCTTTAAATTCGCAACTGCCTAGAACACAATCTTAACGACTTAAGTTATTTTGACAAACAAAAACAATAAGATATATTTAGCCTATGAGATAATATTATAATTTAAAGATTCATATGAAATAAATATACACCATAACAAGCAACAAATTATTGTATCATTTATGCTTCTAAATAATAATGTTATTGTTTGTGAACAACAAGGTTATTTCAGGTCTCAAAAGTAGGTCAGAGATTAAACAAGAACCACCCACTCGCTCCCACAGCCTCGTTGTGAAATTACACATATCCCATGAAGCATATCATAAACATGGCGTACGCAGGTAGAAAACACTTTCGTGTTTTGTGTTGTTATTGTCATTGACTTGTTGAATTTTGTTAATTAATATTGTTATGTCTGAAACAATTCCCGGCGGAAGACAAAGAGTGTGGTCCGAGGGTGACCCGTTAGACGATGATGATCGCGGTGTGTATTGCGGTTACTCTTTGAAGTCAAGCCGACAGGTGAGTCGCAATCCTATGTTGACAACAAGTGGTCCACCGAATTCGCATAACGGTGATAGAAAGATGCGTGATTATGACTATCAGGACGATGTTGGTGATTTTGATGACAGACGAGTTATTGGACCGTCTGAAAGGAGACGAAAATCGAGAAAATCTGGATCTTTTAGCTCGTTTAGAAAGTTTATAAACAGGGTGATGAAAAACCCAAGTTCCGGGTCGTCTTTACAGGATAGTGGAGGTGACTCAAACTCGGGTAAACAAAGGTCAAATAACCTACCCAGGGATTGTGATAATGATTACCCAGATAACGATGGTCAAAGAGCTGATAGAGAACTGTCGGAATCTACCAGCAGGCCTCTCATCACCAATCCAGCATTGTGCAGTCCCAGGTGGGAGGAAACTCCTGGGACTGTTGGTCTCTATAATCATGGTAATACATGCTTCATGAATGCTGTGTTACAATGTTTGGGTCATACAGATTTGTTCGTGGAATATTTCTTTGAAGGAATGTATAAGGAAGATCTGCGACTGCACAAGAACACTAATTCAAAAGATGCCTCTAAAGGTGAAGTCACAGAACAGCTAGGAAAGTTGTTGAGGTGTCTGTGGTCTCATAGATACAATTCAGATATCTCTCTAAAATTTAAAAATATTGTTGGGAAATATAATGCACAATATAAGGGGAGTGCACAGCATGATGCCCAAGAGTTCTTTTTATGGTTACTGGACCGATTACATGAAGACTTGAATTCCAAAACGAAAATGAAACCCAAGTCATTAAAGGTTAGTATTGTTTGAACATTATTTGCCTATGCTGTCAGTGTTAATCAGGGTTTCACATGATGCAGGAATCCTGCGTATTTGACACAATATTTCTCTAAAAATACTCCTAAATAAAATATGTGCACATCATGGTTGATGCAAAATATTTCCAGCGTCTTATCTATTAAAAAAAATTTAATACACAAAAACCTATTATTTATCAGGAAAAAAAACAATGGATATATACATGTATAAGTAATATAAAAATAGAACAGTGGACACTGCATATAATATATGCACATAATACAAACAAGACATTATTCTGTTAATTATGTAATTGAAATAATATGTCTTAGGTGACTCCCATTTTTTAATGCTTGACTCCCAAAATAAAACCCTGTGAGTCATGATGACTCCCATTTTCCAGATGCTGGATGGAACCCTGGTTAATAGACTATATAAGAGACATCATATTATAAGTGATCAGAAGTCATGCTGGTCTCATTTGTATTTTGTCCACGTACAATATCATTAAAAATTCCATTGAAATTAATCAAATGCACAGAGCTATGTCACTCTGTTCCACATCATGTTATACTTATTTACATGTAGTGTGAATGCTTATTGTTAAAATGTTGAGTAATTAACAGCAATTATGCTTAAGTGACATTATGCTGATCAATGATGTGTGCTAAAATGCTGAGGGAAACCCAGATGCTGGGAGCTTGAACCATGTGGGTAATAATAATTTTGTTTAGCCATCAACTAAAGCCTCTAAAATAAACTTGCAGTCTGCTTATCACACCCCATAAAGGCATTACAGGTAATTAGTAGTAATAATCAGTATGTTGGTAGATAGGTGGAGTTTATTTCTTATTAAGTAGCACTCTGTAATTGTGGTATCAGAAGGTTTTGCACACTACCTTTATTTGCTGTATTTTATGAGGTTATGGGTCATTAAGCCATGTGATGCTCTAGAGATGATATAAAGCCCAGTGTGTATTTCTCAAGAAACACACATACCGGGTACATGAATATTGTTTGTATCTTTTTTTTACCTTAATACACAAAAACCATACATTTTGCTATACAAATATAGACCTATGAGAAGGTAACCTTTTCGTATTTTTTATTATTATTATTTACATTGATTAAAACACTTGTAAGTTATTTTGAAGTTGCAACCAAAATTGATGGGGAAAAAAAAAAAAAAAATTACTTCATGATTTTCCAGCAATTTTTTCTATGGAGGGAAGGGAACATACATGCACACACCCATAACTTAAATATTATATACATGCACATATCTGCACACATACTCCCTCATTTCTAAATATAGGCCTGCCTACATACAATATACATGTATACGATTGTGAGTAAAAAAGAAAAGCCAACCAAGAATGTGCATGTACAAGCTAAATTTGTATTCTTAAATTAACTGATGGCTTTTGTCAGCAGACGAGTTCATATAGCCATGTAAAGGAAGGAATTTTCAATCTGTATAATGTCATTCGCCTCATTTATTTTCTGACAAAGTGGTGCACATATCGATTTGGCAGATCTATGTAAATTGATTCTTGCTGTTTACCATCAGTGTGTTCAGTATTTTTTGTTTGTCTGCTAATGATAATAATCTTTTGTGTAGGTTGTTAGGTTGAAAATATTGTTCCATCTTAATGACTTGCAAATCAATGTGAACACTTCCATAGTGTTAAAGCCTTCTAACTTTATAGTTCTTGAAGTTGTATTTGCTTATGCACATGTATCATGTATTTACAATTATTAATAATTATTAAGACTTAAATGTACACATAAATTTAATTTTTTTCGATTTTTTTTTTTATTTTTTTAATTTTTTTTTTAAATACAATAAAAAATGTTCCACAACTTTTTCATGTTGAGTTTTATAATATACCCTTTAACATGACCGTATAATATGTATTTATATATAACTTATTATTGAACATTCTTCAATTTATTAAATTTCAAAATATTTAATGTACATATACTCATATTGAACTGATGTTCCTTTATGGTCAACAGAAAAAAGATGACTGACATAAAATAAATTTAGTTTTTTGTTTCATTTGTACGATAACTTCAAAAAGATGTCAGTCACGCCTTACACCATGGCATAACATGCTATTTTTAAGGTTATTTTCATAATTACATGTACCCACCATTAATTATACAAATATTCAGTATATTTAATTAGTTTATAAAAAAATTATATAGCTTATTAACTGAAAGGCTTTGTATTATAAATATGTTGTTTAAATATTTTAAAGTTAATCTAAACAGAAATGACTCAATCACTTTATACTCAGTATAATTTATAGGCTATTGCAATTGCAAGTCTCAGTTAATACTGTACAGGCACAGATGCTGGATTTCTGAAAGGAAGGGGGGATCCAAATTTGGATTTTTGAAAGGGGGTGGGTCCAAAAGTGATTAGTGAATAGGATGGGGGAAAAAAGGTTTAAAATGGTCACGTCCTTCCACTCGGAAAATGTTTTTTTTTTTTTTAAATACGATCGTCTCCTGCTGTACCTCAGGTATACATGTAGGTCTATGCATAACACTGTCATTAATTTTATGTTACGTACATTGTATGCAGTGATGCAAATTATAAAGAAATCATGACAGAAATCTACTATATATATATGTATATATATATATATAGATAGAAACTTTCTATATATTAAAAGCACAATTGAAATTTAATGTGTGTGTGTGTGTGTGTGTTTTAAATGATAAAGATAAACACATTTTTAGATGCATCATTGACATTCATGTCACGTTTTTTTTTCTTTGAGGGAAGATATTTATAATTTAGTGGTTGCAGACATGAATGAATTCATAATCGTATACATGTACATGTGTAGTACATATTTAAACAAGGCATAGTAGATAATCTAGATTCACTCTAGTTTTGTCTGCTTGGTTTTCTCCCCCATGGTTTTATCACCATAGAGATGATTATACTTGTAATTATTAAATTATTCTGCATTATAACAAATTACAATGAGCCTCAGTAGTCCAGAGATAGGACATCAAACTCTCAAGCTGAAGTCTGGGGTTCAAAACCCATCAAAGGCTGCCTCAAACTTGACATGGTGTCAAATTTTCTAAATGTTTGCCATCCAGTAGCAATTGATTAATAGATCAATATGCTCTAGTGTTGTCCTTACACCAATAACACAAAAAAAACTAAATCAAATTACATGTAGTACTTGAAGTTTTAAGTTTTGCAAGATAACATACGAGTATAAATATGTACACTTAATTTGCTAAATATCATTTACAAAATATAAATGAACATGGGATTTTTTTTAAATAATGTGCATATACTGTATATATACATACATGTTATTCACATGGGTGTAGACCCTGTGCATGTTTGGATTTTAATACTTATATTACTAAATGATTAAATCTTAAAACTACATACATGTATTAAAACTTGTATTTATAAGGAATCCTAAAGTAATAAAAGTACAGCAGGGATTGAATTAATGGGTCAGCTATTCACCAGTTGTGAACTTACATTTTAGAGTTGCCACCTACAAATAATAGTGCTAATCACCTATGGTTTCTAATTCGACTCATCCATGGAGATAATTCAGTTTTGCTACTTGAACTCTACATATTTCAACCTTGGTGTAGGTACACTGTACATGTATGTATATGTCGTGGTAGAGACTGGAATTCCACTTTCTACTGGTAGAGAGTGAAATTCCAGTCTCTTCTGGTAGTGTCTCAGATTCTACCAGTAGAGACTGGAATTCTACTTTCTACCGGTAGAATCTGAGATTCTACCAGCTCTGATACAACAGATCAGACAAAGAAAAACATGTTGCCTTATTTATAGTAGCATTGGATTATAATATATAATATAAATTCTTTGAGCCTTTTTTTGTGAACAAAGACTTTTTGTTCTTTTATCGTTGTTCAAACAAATGTTGATATGTTTACCCTCCATATTAATTTTGCTAAAGTAGCAATTTACTGAATAAAATTCTAAAATGTTTGCTGTTTTAGGGTATAACTGATTAAAGTTTTTGAATGATCAATTTTTGAAATATCCTATATCTGCATAGTGCCAATTTTAAACCATTGTTTTAGAAATATAGATTTGTTATTTATTTTATTATGCTTAAATTATAAAACAAAGGTTTGATTACAAGTTCTTCAAATGTGACAGTCTTTATTTTGTTTTGAGAAACAATGAAACATAAAGAGGGTATCCTTCCAAAAAGTGTTATGAATGTCTTAATATTTTAAGGATAAAATCATTACCAAATAAAGTGAATTTGTTTTAAGTCTTTATAATCTGCATACAGTATTTTAGCCCATTTTGAAAGTTCAAAAAAAATCTTTTTTCTTTTTTTATAAATTTCAGTTTAAATGCTTTGACAAATTTCAAATATGTTAACACGGCTTACCCTGGGATAAAAATAGCCGTAGCCCAAAAATTAGCCAAACAGAATTTTTATTAGCCAAATTCAAAAAGTTTTTAGCCAAACATACCTTGGGTTTAAATGCTAAAATTATACAACTTTGTTGTCAAGTCCTATTTTTGTTCAGAAAGTAAAAAAGAAATGATATTCTCGCTGCCCCATTTAAGGGGGAGTGCAACCCCTTTAGCATTTTGCCATCTCCTTTTGCTTTCATAATTTTGTTTTATGTCACTCATGGTTAAAAAGTTATGTCAGCACCATATTGATTAATTAAATATTCTTGATCTTCCATAAGTATACCTGTAATATTTGGATGCTCTTGTAATAACCCTGTTAGTATTTCTGCACATAGTAAAAATACGTATGAAGAAAGAGGATCCCCTTGCCTACAGTCCCATTGAATTTCAAACCATGAAGATATTTTACCATTTATAATAAGACTTGATTTAATATTAATAAAAATATTTTTATCCATCTTATTATATTGTCACCGAAACCAAAAAAAGCTAAAGTTTTAATAATAAAAGTCCATGACTTTTCAAAATCAATTAAGCATTCCAGGAATTTTGTGTTTTTCAGTATAAAATAGTATGTCATCCAATATTCTTATGTTTTCTTCAATATATCTGTTCTGATGTGAAATCATCGGCCACTGGACTTTTATTATTAGGCATACATTTTATAGTACTAAACATTTCTTTATAAGATATAAGACCTTCTAGTGTTGCTGATGTGTCTTTATCCAGGGTTGGTAAATTAATATTATAATTGCCTATCCTAGTTCTATACAAAACTCGGAAACAATCTAGTTTCAATAATAAAAAAAACTTGTCTCATTGGTTTTATAGATTTTTCTTCATCACATCATCCAATGACATCTGTTTGGTATATTATAATTACAGACCATTATTGTTCAAAAACCAAACCAAATGAATTAAATGTCTTGCAAGTTGTATAAAACAAAAAGTACTTCTGTATTTGTCCTGTAAACCATTGATATGCTCATCTAATAGTTCATAGAAAAGCTCTTTTTGATCTTTCATGACGTTCTATATGCCACATTAAATTAAAATGATGAAAATGTTTGGAACTAGTCAGTTATATCTAGACATTGGTAAAAACAAATTGAGTTGTTTTCAGTAATAACATATTAGTTATCTAAATAGCGAATATTTTTCATGCAATCTCTTTTATATCTGGTCACCTAATTACTATAATAGTGAGTAGTTATCACTGGCAGTAATTGTTTCATCTACACTTAACATTTATCTAAGATTACAATAATGTTATTTTTTTAAATACTGAGTACTTTTAAAATTAAATCTGATATGATATCAGGTTAACAAGAAAACAAGTATTATCCATAGGATTTAATCTGTAACAAAATAGAATAAAAATAACTTAATATCAGTATTGTTTTTCTTTGTCTGATCAGTTTGTATCAGAGCTGGAAGAATCTCAGATTCTACTGGTAGAAAGTAGAATTCCAGTCTCTACAGGTAGAATCTCAGATTCCAGTTTCTACCATGACATATACATGTATATTTACTATTTATATATTTCTTACAAACCAGTCATTTAACAACAAGACAATAAACGTTGATATTAATATTCATATTTTCTATACTAAAATATATAATAAAACATTATTCTGATTTTGCTTTGATAACAAATACTAGTATATTCAAACCAAAGACATACTCCTTATCATTATTTACGTTTATTATTATTATTATTAAAATATTTTTGTATTACTCACCATCTGAACTAGAATCGCTGCTATATACTTATATATATCTAGATACAAATTATATATTTTTTCCAACTCATACATGTTTTACAGATGTAAAAGTTTTACGCACACATGTAAACGTGAGTAACTTGAACACTTATCCATCAAGTCTTACTATAGTGAATACTATAACACGGGCGGAGCTTTGAGAATACTGAGGGTACGTTCCATCCACAAAAATCGGTCATTTGCATAGATGAAGATGCATTTGTAGCATGGATACTGACTTTGTATCCCCTCCAGTTGACCCTATAGCTCCATCCCTGAGTGTAACGCTTTCCGAATATAATAGTAAGTAATTAAATAGCATGCATATAACAATAGAATGCGTTACAGAACCTGATTAATCAAGATAAATATTGTTTATCACGATGAACTACAAAGAACCAGCTGTTTTAGTTGTATGTAAACGTGAGCGAGCGTGGGTCATTAAAATGTTAATTTCACGCATTGTAAGAGCAAAAAAACTGAATATTAAAGTACTTTATTGATAACAAAGCCTTAAAGTACAATAGTTGGCATAGGAATAATGTCTAAATGATCATTTATACAAGTATGAATAATTGTCTTAATTCTAAAAATATATTTAACAGTGTTCTGGAATCTGAATAGAACATGTGTACGTGCGTTTGTACGCAGTGACCTATTTACATATGGGCTGAGCGGGCGGCACCCTAGGCCCTGGTAATCTAGTAGGGTCTCTGCAGAGTGTCTCCTGGTTCTCATCATTCGTATGCTATTAAATTTGGGCAGTCAATGTCTCCTAGCCCAGGGCCTCCAGTTGCTTTAATCCGGCAGTTTGCACGCTTAGACATGTGTATTTGTATGTCTGTGTTTTATCTCTCTCTAGCGCGCGTACGTGAGTGCGCGTGTGCGTGTGTGTGTTCCTTTTTCCACCAGTTTTTTTTATACATGCGTATTTTTAATTATAATTTGATAATAACTAACTTTTGACACCACTTCAATAAATTAATAATTCCTTTGGACCAGTATAGTGGTTACGCTGTCCGACTCACAGATGGAAGGTATTGAGATCAAATCCTAGTCGAAACATGGCATTTTTAATCTCGATTTCGGTTCCAACTCAAGGCTAAGTAGATGGGTGTACACAATTTATATCGCCCAGTAGTTCACAAATGATTTATCAAAAATTGTGGCATCCTGACTGTGAGAAAGCCTATATAAAAGGCATATAAAAAGTAGCCTATGTGGCAGTAGCAGGTTTCCTCTGAAGACTATGAGTGCAAAACATATGTTTCACTCTAACAGCCGCTGAATAAACAATTTGCTGGAATGTAATTAAAAATCCAACATTTTCGTTTCCGTCACTTCAGAACTATTTGAAAACGAAACTATTTATTTGAAAGAATACGGTAGAATTCTCCGAATATGGAACGTCGTTCACGGAAGAGTTTCAACAAGCTTTTATTCCACTCTGTTACTGTGACAATAAAAAATAGTGTCATCTAAGCTAGTATTAAGTATGTGTATTTTTCTCTTACCTGGATTCACGGTTGACTGACATATCAAACATATTTCACGTCTAACAACCCGGACGTGAGAGACTAGACATTTCACCTTACTGCAACATACGGTGTTCCACGCTGAATGGATAATAGAAAGGTCGATTGATTACTTACCGGATGTTGACACGATGCAGGCTATTGCAGTTTTTACATAATGATATGGGCGCGCATTTTAAACTAATAGCAGGGGAATTGGTGCCAGGGGAGGCTCATAAATATGTTCCTTATTCATCGTTGAATTAAGCGTACACATTTTCAAATCCACCCATTCTTCTGAAGTTTGATTTTTTCACCTTTCTTTTTTCTTTTATTTCTTTTATTTATTTATTCATTATTGTTGGGGTTAGATTGGGGTTTTTTTTGGGGGGAGGGGGTGATGGATTTATTGAGTTTTTGTTTTAATAATTAATTTAAAGTTTGTACTAATAAAAAAATAATGATAATAAATTATTATCCATAATCTACTAAATATTAACTTTTTAAAAGGCTGAGTGATACACAACACTCATTTGGCATTGTAGATTCACTAAATAACGTGCAACATAAATACATACCAAAATAAGCA
>JAULBS010125562.1:0-28738 GCA_032355785.1 Symmetromphalus regularis
ATATTTTAGCAGCATATCCAAATCCCATTTACACCGCTAATTCTATATTATCAACCGATATCATTTAATGACAATGACAGGGGAAGGGACAGGTAGACGTTAAACAAAACATCAAAAGTTTTAGTGACTTCAAGCTAATGTTGTCGGACATTCGGAATACATCGGCTGATTATGGATTCTGGGAGTTCAAGGTATATAGTCATCTTGCTTGATCGGGTCTATTAATAGATTTACCCTGTAAATGCAGTGGTGACTGTTCAGTTACCACTAGACATATAATGTAAGTATGTGTATGATCTTGAAACTCTACAAAATATTCACATTTTAAACGTACATCATCGAAATGATTTTTGTGTTGGACAAAATGACCGCTAATATTAAATTTGTGACTGTCAAAGCTTGACAAATTACAGTTTTGTACCGGACAATGTCCGTGTCCAAGCACTTATTTCCAGGCTTGTTATAAGTCGACACTCCTGCTATTCACAGAAAATTTTGGTGTAAAAATTCGACTTATAGGCAAATATATACAGTACTCTCTTGATAGTAGTTTGTATTTACTTGATCATAAACTGTGACATCTTTTATGACATGATTTCTTGTTAATGGTTCAACTTTGAAGAGTTTGAAGTGTGAATCAAGGTTGAATCATCAATGTGAAATTGGGAATTTGCAAACAGGTAATAGCTTTATCCAAATGCAAAATTGTACTGTCAGTAAGAATACCTTCCTAACACTTGATTTACTTTATTAAAGTTTTAAAAATGGAAATTTCAATTAGCCATATTTCTATTTTTTTTGCAGAGATGTGAGAAAAGACACAAAGTACACAGGAAGACACAGAAAGCCACGCTTTTAGTTACTTGTTGGACTATAAATTTTGTTTTACATAAAATAAATTTGTAAAAAAAATTTTAATATAAATCTGTCAATTTTTTTTTATATACATGTATATATATAACTATATTATAAGCATATTGTATAACCAAACAGGTATTCATTTTTGCATTATGACTTAAAACCATTACACAACTGGTTCATCAAAGGATGTGGTGGCAGCAGGTTTCCTCAAATGAAATATGTCAGAATGGCCATATGATTGACATCAATGTGCTCTGGAGGCGTCGTTAAATAAAACAAGCTTTACTTTCAAAACCATTATGATTGGTATAGCATAACATATGTGGGAATAACATGTTTCCTCTGAAGATTACACCTGATAAACCCTGTATGTAGACACCTAGACAAACAATCCTTTCAAATCTATTACAAGTCTTTAGACTTGTTGAAATTATGTGCATGTTGGAGATAACAAGGTTTCGTAAATTAGACCATACTGTTTTAAAGTTATGCACAGTATAGTATAAAAAAGAAAGAAAGAAAAGACTATAATGAAAGAATTAAATTTATTTCCCCCGATTTAATGTAGTACAAATTCTACTTGCTCTACATAAACTGATGTAGTCTGTAAGACAACACCACACTAGCTACAAGTAACAACTACTTATACAGTTACAGCAGAAATGTTACAAGTATCAGACTACCTTGTACAGTTACAGTGAAAACATCCAGAAATAATCTGCTAAAACATCTTCAACAAAATACATTTACAATATGTGAATAAACATGAAGAATATATACTTCTGCTACCCTGTCCAAGTGGACATGAATGTAATGTAACATGTCAGAAGAACATTTTGTCAGTTGCACATAGCTCCAATGCAGCAAGAGGTCACTACTATTTGTTCTTTGAATGCAATCACAATCTCCAAAGCTCCTAAAAATGTAATAGCAGTGAATGATAAAAAAATAAAAATTTAGAGCTTATTTCATAGTTGCCATAAAATGACCAACTTTTGCAATATGTATAAAAAATTGTTTAATCAGTCATAAATAACTGATAAGAGAACATTTTGTTAATGATTTTTTTCTTCTTCATTTTTGCCTTCTAAAGAATGATTGAACTAATGTTAATGGAACTCAAAATATTCTCAAGTTACAGTAATTAACAATAGCTCATTTCAAAATTCAGTATAAGCTTTTCCTGGCATCTTAAAAACAATGTAGTAGAAAACAGGTAAAATATATATTTAAAAAACATTTGGTTATAAAGTATTCACCGCCCTTTATTTCCAACATTTTCGGTTTTATTTTTGCATTTATCCAACATTTTGGTTACTATGGCAGCCATAAAATAAGATATATATCACATTTGAGTACAATAATTTCAAATGTAATACTGAATACAGCATTTTTGGAATGGTCAGTTTCGTACCTAATTAATTCTCAGCTGTTAGAAATTCAAATATACACTGCAAGGTATTTTGACAAGATTGTCATACAAAGCACAAAATATTAAAACAAACATTTTGAAAAGTCAATACAGTGTAGTTACATGAGATCAATGCTGTTAACACACAATACAATTGATACAAATATTGCAAGAAGAAAAAGTCAATGAAACCACAACAAAAAATTATACTGTTTTTAATTACATTCAATGTATTAAATGATATTAATGAGATAGATTAAAATATTTAAAATGGAGTATGTATACAATTAATATGATAAGAACAAACAAAATGACACATCAATACTCGTAGTAAGGATATATAATGGATCAACTAAATGCAGATGAATATCTCTAGAATTGCACACTTCATGATTTACAATAATTAGGTTATTCACAAAATGGGAGTGCACACAACAATACAACGATGAGTGAAAAAATAAATTTTATGCATGTTTTCTTCTGGCTCACCAAGTGTTGACTGATGGTTCAAATGTCTTGGATGGCATATGTACTATTAGCACCAGATGGCATAAGAAAGTGCATATATATAAAGATTCAACCCATGGTTTGCCAAAAACTACATCTGTGGTGAACAGGAGTTAAGTTGCACTACAGCTATGATACGTATAATTCATATTTTATCTGTTTAAATAAAATATACTACAGATGTGATACATTTAAGTCATACTTCTGAAATACATATACAACAGCTGTGATACATATAATCTATAATTTTATCTGCTCAACATTACATTACAGTTGTGATTGATAAATCATACTTTTATTTATCTGCTCATCTACATCACATTACAATTGATGGATAAACCATACTTATATTGATCTGCTCAACTACATCACATTACAGCTGTGATATGAATTATTCTACATTTATTCATAGTATTCCATCTAAAATAAACACCTATATAGAAAAAACTGTTATAAAGAACATGGATGAACTATGAAATGCGGTACCCAGAACTGCATATAATCTATCATGAATGGGTGTTGGAGAGCAGGAAAATGAAACTTGAGAGATACATCTTGTTTGTTTAAAACAAGCCTTGGTGAGTTTAACACAAATTATTTTTTCTCTCATACTTAGATATGTAAGACAGACATGATCCTACATTTACCGAGAATTTTAAAGTAGTCATGCAAACCTATACATGATGGCAGCTCAATGAAAATGAAGCAGCTGGTTCCACTAAAAGACAATGTGGCATCATGCAGGATATAACATATTTGTTTTACGAATTTTAATGAAATTTGTTTTAACAACTGCATAATATTTCAAATTATGGTTTAAACTTTTAATAAAACCCCATATGAATGTGCTCTTTAGTGGTTATGTTCATTTTTGTATAATATCAATTGGGGATTTTTTTGTTGTATTTTAGCATGTGTCATAAAAATGACATTTCAGCCTGAGGGTATGAAAGAAAAATATTCATTACGTGCTGATGTAAGATAAAACTATTCCACCATTCAGTACTTAATTTGATATCAGAGACTCTGCAAGCCTTGCATCAGTCAACAAATTGTGTACCCTCAAGTGGAATAACCTGGGATTTCCTTGTCTCCATACATAAAAGATTATTTTTCTGACATACCTAAACATCTATTATTTACACTTCAAAAAATACAGTAAGTTAATAAACACTTTACACACAGCATTTTCATAATAACAAATCTACCCATTGCCAATTGGCTAATACAAATGAAGCACTAGTTAAATGTTATCAAAATTAATGATGCCATTCTGTGGGTAGAATTCTCTTCCCTATTTATAACACCGGAAATCATGGTAATTTTATCTGGCAATGAAGAAAAAGTACTTTGTATAACGCTTGTTAGAGCTATAGAAAATTGTTTCAGTCGATATGTTAACAAGGTTGATACAGACTGATTTCATATCATTATTAATACTGTTAATGAAAATGATCCAAGCACTAATCGTCTTTTACCCCAGTCACATTACCTCCAGATCAGTGTTACTGTTTTCTTATATTCTCTTCTTTTCTGTTTTGATTTCAGTCTTTTCCTGAGTATCACAATATTTAATTGTTGAAACACCAAGATATTTGTGTAGTTTAGAAAGAGACTTTTGACTGTAAAAAACATTCTTACAAATACATCTGGTCTTACTGCACACCCTGGAAATAAAGTGAGCTACGATCCTAAATAAAATACATCTGACATTTAACAGTCACATATTAACCAATCTGATGGGGTGCTATTAAACAGACAATCCATTCGTTTCTATGGAAATGTTAAAGCTTAACAGTTGTAAATGAGCCCTATCAACTAGTTTGATACAAAAACCAGTTGATATCACCTGAAAGTTAACAATTAATGATAAAGTTTGTTTATTATATAGTATACAGTATATACATTGTACAAACATGTAATTATTAATGAGTATGTCAAAATACATCAACTGAAAAAAAAAATAGATTTAAAAAACTGATCAGTATGTTTTATAGGTTACATTTCTACAAATGCACCATATTTACATCTTAAACAGAGATACACACACATGCTAGACAGTATCAATGTGTCTTAAAACTGACATTGTTAAAACCAACACATTGAAATATTTGCAAAAAAGCTGATATCCTAGTTTACAATAATTTGTGATATTCACAATATTTTCTGACCAATACATGATACTGTATAATACTAAATACACTTATATAAGTAAATACAAAATGATCATAAATCATTAATTAAATTCAGATTGGCAAAAATATAAATACAGTATGTCTCTCTAATATGTTTAAACCTGAATGATTTTGTAGTCACAGTTTGCTTTAAGGTAACCCAAGTCAACTGTAGGTTTTCCATTGTCACTAGAATATTAATTTTTTTTAATGATTCTCTCATTTGTTGGATCACCATATGAATTAATGTGATCCATGAAACATAGGCATGGCCAGAATTTTATATTAGCAGAACCATACATTCTATCTAAGAGCCGGTTATATCCCACTTTTACAGTACTATAGATCAAATTTGTGAAATGATTGAGGTAAATACTATCAATTCAGATTTAATATTTTAATTAAACTGCACCAAACACCACTAATAAGATTGCAAGAAAGGCAAATATAAAGGTGGTGGAGGGTAAAAAAGAAAGAGGTTTGGAGCATGCCCCTACCCCTCTTGCTATGCCAGTGTCATGAAAGTATTTAACATAAAAATGTGTTATGTTTAAATAGCACTGTGTACATGACTGGTACATGTAGGTATGTGATAAAATCTCAGTCACGGCATGGGATTTTTAATCTCCACACTGGCCTCCATCCAGAGAGAATGCTCTGTAAAGCTCAATGAGTAGGTGTACACCACTTACACCAACCAGTGGTCCACAATGGGTTTCTTAAAGATTGTGGTTTGTGCTATCCTGTCTGTGGGATAGTGCATATAAAAGATCCCTTACTGCTTATCACTAAGAGTAGCCACATTAATGTGGAAGCAGCAGGATTTTTATCTTCTACTAACATTAATCTCTGTACTGAATAGACAGCACAGGAAGTCTTCATAGGATATAAGTACAAAAATAAGTACAACCAACCAACCATGATAAACCTTTTTTAATTAAGACAGTTGTTCTTTCTTTTATTCCTTTGGCAGTTTTTATTACTGAAGTTTTTTTGTTTATTCATGGAAGGTCAGAGAAACAAGAAACAGTTAAATAGGGTTGCTTTTATAGGTGTTAAACAGTTTAATCTGTGACTTCTCTATACAAGTCTCGTTTAGACTGTTTCCACTATTACATGATCCTTCATCTGTTTAATAATGCATAGTAAGTCCACATGAATAAAACACAAAATACACATATAATGTCAATACGTAACAGGAATGTTATTTTACAAATAAGTATGTCAAGAAAAGACATGTATATGACATTTTGTGAATCATGTTCTGAATTCTCTTTCAGTTTACCAAACACACAAATTATTAAACATGTACAAATGAAATTATATTTTAATTTTATTAAATGTTTACAGGATTTAAATCAGATCTATCTTAATGTCATTTAACTAAATGTTTATAGCATCTAAAGTAGCTATATCTTAATGTCATTTAACTAAATTATCTGTAACCCTAATGTACAGTATATATTAATTAATGAGCATCACATTATGGTGACACATTAGAAATTATGTCTTTGGCAATACCGAAAAGTATTAAAATCCTCACAAAAAAATTAAAATGTGTGTTTGGCAAAAATATATGTCTTCTAAATACCTAGTTTATGTTCACTGAGTTTATTAGTAACAAAAGACAAATGACAAACATCAAAACAGACCAAAGTACCTAATGGTATTTGGTATCTATGGCAACAAGCAGCAGCATAATAATTGGTTGTCAAGACATGAATGGCTACATGCCGAAGACGCCACCGAACGTTGATGCAATCACAACGGCTAATATTATAAGACATATTATAATCATGATCTTCTTCTGCAAAAGAAAAAAATAGTAATATTTTATATTTCACTTTTAATAAGTTATTTATATTATAATAATTTGATTCAATATATAATAATTATAGACAACATATAAGTTACATTAATTTAAGTTAAAATCAGCATAAAAGGTAAATAATTTAATACAATTAAAAACCATTAATAAAAATGTGATTTCTAGTGTGCTACAAGCCAACTACATCACAATAAAATGCAATGTGTGATTCATAAATAAATTGTAAATCTATGAAAACTAAAATTAACTATTAAGTCGAGCAAAATAGTGCAAGAACATTCAAATTAAAATAGTCTTAATTTATGAAAAATTAATATATCCACTTCTAATACAGGTGTTCATGTACGTTAAAGAACTTACCCAATTTCATTTAAACTAAAACATTATTGGGTGTGGTTTTTTTGTGTACAATTTATAAGATTTATATTAGCTAACTTTCAAATTTTTGCAAATGTTGTAATTAAGAAATGAAAACCATTGTTACTTCATTTTATCCCAATGTCCTGCTAGTTTGCTATTAAAGTCAATAACTGCTGTTTTCAACACTCTCTCTTACCATTCATCTCCACGTCAGTCCTTGGCTCTACCTCTGTAGTAGCATTGTATCTCACCTACATCCTCAGTACAGGAGCTGTGTTGTGTCACATTGGCAAGTGTTCAATTGTCCATTGAAGAACTTTCCAAGCAGACCTAATTGATCACAATTTCTAGTACCATGGGGTAGGCCCATTTCCTTAGTAGCATTTAGCAAGAAAGTTCCTAGATTCATTAGGTACATAGAATTTAATGGGCCTATACAGTTTCAAAGTTTCTTTCAAATGGACAAAAATTTATTTTAGTTAATTATGATTCCTACCACAACCTATAATTATTATTAATGTGAGTACACTATAATGTCAACAGATATATAATTGCAAGATATACTTGCACATCAAAACAGAAATGTTCTTATCAATAGTTATTATGAGGAAATAAAATCAAACATGGTAAGGGGTTTAACTACATTTTCAGCTATAATGACGACCCTAACATCTCAAGACTATAAAACAATGTCTTCACAAGTAAAGGTTACTATTCTCTACTATTCACTTCTGCCATTGTACATGGTGAGATAAATCTTCTTTTACAACAAACAACATCCTAATTAAAATAGATTTTAAACACTGATTAAGTTGTTTGTACAATACGATTAACATTTAATAGACCTACAGTGAAATACTTACATGTACATGTATGTACAAGAATTAAAATTCCATATAACTCACATAATATATTTATTTTATTTACTGTATACCAGTTATTGAGAAAAATAATGAAACAATATTGTTTCTCTGCCAATAGTTTTGAACACAGCAATTTTTGCACGGTTATGTTAGTAACATGAATAACATACCAGACGAAATGGTGTTTATATGTAAGGTACAAATCGAATGTTAGTAAAGAAAGAAAACTTTGCTTGTAAAGATGCAACCTAACAAACTAAAATAATGCGAGTTAAAAAAACTGACTTTGTAGCCAGAACCAACAGTGTTGACTTTTGGGGTCCTGAGATAAAACCCTTTTAGAAAAAGAGTGGCAGGTATGTAATTTTGGAAATGAGAGGGAATGACATACATGATACAGTGTATGTCAAAAAGGGGGATGCATTTTCTACAACAAAGGAAAAATGGAAGCATTGAAAAACAAATCTGGTATAGACCTGCACATTCTGGATATGCTCATTAAAAGTATTCAGATTAATTTTAAAAAAACCCACTGCACTTCTCACTGTCAGTATGATTTAAAACAAAATTAAGTCTTTAAAGGTACTGTTCCTAGTTTATAACTGCCATTATTGTTTGATTAGTACACTAAAACATATTTTCAGGAGTTGTTTTGCCCATTTGGTTAACTTCTTTTTGATTAAATTATCGCCTTTATACATCCAGTGTGTTACTTGTCCATGTGTTTGTAACAGGTCACGATAATGTTTAAACTCAACTTTTAAAGTTTCCTCTTACTCCATCCAGATATTTTACAAATGAGTAAATTCATTGATATCACGACCTTACTTAATGGGAAATGCTATTTAGGGAATAAAAGTTGAGAATATCCTGCCCCACCAGTAGCAGTTATTATAAATTAAAGACAGTGTCTTTAATCTGCATGTAAGAAGATTCTCAAATGGTGATTAATAAAGAAAAGTCCTGTCAATTTTGACATCTTTGTTAATAATCTTTTAATATCTATTACATTGATATATTATTGAGTAATAATCGCTTATTACATCTTTAATCAATCTATGAGACAAAATATTTCTTTTATCTAACTAAAACAATGACAGCTTTAAAATTCATGTCTATCTATCTTAAGCCAATTCAGAATCTTTCTAAAATTAAATAAACACTATTTTCAAACATGACCAACAATAAAACAGATAATTTACACCAATATTAATTTAAATACAAAACATAAATACAGCAAACGTTAATTTCTATTATCTGGCAAACTTCATGAAAATAATAACAGCAGCATGGCCAGAGTGAAACCAGGATTAAATATAGTTCTTTAGAACCAATAACACTAGTCTCAACAGCAGACAACTGTTAAAAAGCAACCTATGATCATTTGATATTTACATATAAATGTGTAAATGAAGCAGGTATCAATGAGGTGTATTCTTCCAAAAATGGATGTAGAAGGATGTTAAAAAAAAGAGACCATCATCAAATGATGATAATTCACAATGCCAAGTGTCAAACTGATATATTGGAAGATGAAAAACTTGGCTGTAGTTGCAACTTCGTAAGATACACTTACCAGTAATGAACTATGGAGTGTATATTAGTAACATATTTTAAAATATTAATAGTGTATTTGAGTGAAGAGGCACCTAAATGATAAGTCCCTTCAACAAGTAACCAACAATCATGAAAACACTGTCAGCACTTTTACATCCTCACAAAAATATTAGTTACTCTGTATATTGGAAGAGAGTGTACAAAATATATTTTAATCACTCTTCACAACTGTAAGTCCATTTTTTATTCCAACTAATGTAACAAAGGCCATGTATGTGCTGTCCTGTCTATCCATAAACACTGTGATTGGGTGTTATTAAACAAACAATCCTTTCTTTCTGTCATAGGATATGTTGCCTGTAAACAAACCCCAAAAGGCATAAAATGTAACCTGACAGGTCTTTAAGGGCCTCCCAGCATAAAATGGAGTCAATGAATCCATAATTTAGTATGCTTTATCTGATTGCCCATTTTGATTCATACAATCTTAAAATATGATTGGAAGTTCTGCAATTAAATAACACGATCATCTTGCACTCAATGTTACAGATATGTCGCTGCAAGCAAGACAAACTGCTTTTTATCTAATGGAATGACTACTTTTCTCACTTATTATAAACCCCATTCACCATGGCCTGTGCTACCATAATCATAAAACCTAAAACAATTTTATGTATTTTTTTTCATTCTTACCATACATATAACAAAACACAACATTCAATGTAAACCTACATTGTCAATGTTAGCCATATCTAGACCATCTGCACACTAAAATGAGTAATTTGAGTTGTAATTTCTCTAATACACTTTTACTAGGCAGTCCACCTTAAAAGCAAAATCACCCAACTGGTTAGGGGCAGACGCAGAAATTC
The DNA here is from genome assembly GCA_032355785.1 of Symmetromphalus regularis. Taxonomy (NCBI): domain Eukaryota; kingdom Metazoa; phylum Mollusca; class Gastropoda; order Neomphalida; family Neomphalidae; genus Symmetromphalus; species Symmetromphalus regularis. Next base: position 10,434 of record JAULBS010125562.1, read on the forward strand.
TGGAATGGGGATCCAAAGATATTTTTAATATTGGAAAAGGGTCCAAAGTCAATTATGACCAAATTGTAATGTGAAAAATTGTTTGAGGAAAAGGAGGGTTAAGACCTCTCCTGACCCTCCTGTATCCACCCATGTTGGTAATCAAAACCACACAAAAGGATGATGAACCTAATGTTTCCTAAAATGCTACTATGAAGACAATGTAGCATTAAAACTTATGTTAAATGTCCAACCTCAAATAAAATCTCAGTTTTTTTTTCAATACTATTCTTGTCTCAATGTAGTTTGAATGTACTGGTATAGTGTTTAAATAGATGCGAAAGGAACAGATTTAAAATTGGAAACCCATCATGGTGTACACACCTGATAAGTATGTACATATGATAAAATTTTACAGTGAAAATCTATCTAGTGAACCAGCTTCTAAACACACAGATATGTTGAATAATCCCCATATACTATGGATATATGTAAAAGAGCACTTTTTACAATTAGGAACAGCAGGATGAACTTTACTATGCAATGAGACCTAAGGGTGTGATAAAAATGAAGTAATGATTATCACATGAAAACAATTATTTTTTAAAATAATACAATTCAGGTGAATTATCAGTTTCACAGATGTATGGCAAGTGCATTTACATTACTGTTTGGTGTTAAATACAGATAGTAAATTATAAAACCAAATACAGACAATGTAGGTTTTAACATTTAAATAAAGAATTTTACAACATATTAGCACTTTTGTATTCAATATATTAATGGAATATTTACAAGTTTGGAAAATAAAAAATTATCGCAGAGAATAAAACAAACAATATTTAACAGTTAAAAGAAATTTAAAGATGATCATACTTAAAATGCTATTCTGCAAATGTTTTATGAAAGTGATAATAGCTAATACAGAAAAACTGATCTATGTAATACATTTATGGACAATGGATAAGTTATGAAATCTAAATACAGTGTACATTTACTAATACCTGCAAATATTGTGAACATACTATATTCTAAATGCATAGTTATAATAAAAATTTGAAAAAAAAAGCCTTGTGTGGTTTCTATATAACAGCCCACTTGCTGTCTACCTCAGCTCATATTGTTTTCCATTCCATCCAGTAGACTTAAAAAATTCAAAGCAACTTTTCTATCTTACCAGAACTGTTTAGACAATTGACATTTTATGGCTCAACATTTGTGCTAACTGAAACATCACTGTCAGTTCAAGTTTCATATTAATTTTTATAAACCAATTGTAAAATAACTGATTAATCTCCTTTTTCTGTGGACATTTAAAATACAATTTAAGCTCTAATTCATTTTCATGCAAGCCAGCAATTTACATAAAAAATTTGTTTTTTGAATACATTGTTTCAAAGCATCTATTATACATACGTACAAACATAATTAAAAAAAAAAAAAAGAATTATAGTCTTGTGTGTGTATGTGTATATATATATATAGTTCTTTAAAGTTTTTTTTTAAATTTAAAAGAATTAAAAGTGACAGTGCTTTAAAAGAAAAGAAAGTCTGAATAAAATGTTGTATTTGTTTAAATATTTCTTCTTTATAAATATAACCTATTTAATACATAATTTTATTAAATTTTAGTACAAGATGCTAGTAAGCAGCAGTTACGATCACCATAATCATTGTAAATACTTCATGTTTGCTACAAATGTGAGATAGCAATAGGCCAAACAATAACCAATTATTAAAATGATCAGTTCAGTTTCACAAACTTCATCTGATGACCATTTTCCCACAAGTGAATGGAAACACTAACATGAACAAATGGTTTCTTTCAATAGTGGTCTGGAAACACTTTGGGTTTGCTCATCAAACATCAAGTGTTTCAGTCTTCAAACAAACATATATTAAAAGATCCCTGAATTGTTGTAACAAGAGATCAGTGGTTAATTTATAAAATATTTAATCTGCTGTTGTTGAGGATACAAGATGCTGAATACCTAACTAATCAGCAAATCTAAAAATATATTAATTATTCAAAATTATTCAGATTAATTACATACTGATTTAACTATTTTAAATTATTTAAATAAACCATGCATATGTTTAACTGCATTTTTAATTTGTAGATATCTGACATAAAATTGAAAATCTAAAATAATTAAAAACATAACTTGAAGGTAAAACAAAAAAATTCAATTACCAAATAAAATTTAAAAAAGTAGTTTTTTTTCCCATTCATAGTCATTATTATCTTTGTAACATATCGCACACAATTTAACAAATACCACAAATCTGACTATATAACCAGAAATATCAATGTCCATGAGCTCAATACATGCTCTCCATAGTCAAAATCAAGCCAGCAAATATGAATGGTATATGATTTGCCTACAAACTGGTTCACACCACCATCTTTTGTGGAACCTAGCATCCGAGCAGGATTACGCACTGCAGAAAGCTCAACACACAATCATAGTGTGGTTGCCTTACACTGAGATTAAAACATTTCGTCATATACTGTTGTCCTTCAATATAGCATGTACAACAAACAAGATTGGGCAAAAGTGCCTATGTTTTTCCATTAACCACAGTAACATGCAGCAGTGCAGTGATTGGTTGAGTGGGTTCGAGGTCGGATCAACTCAAAAACCCTCCCAAAAGAGAAGCGACGATAACAGCCAGAATTATAAGACAAATTATAATCATTATCTTCTTCTGCAAAACAAAAGGAAAAAAAATTAATGAACATATAACAACACCTTTATATGATACCTTATTAACCAGCACATACAGGCTTTGGTTATTCCTATTTACCACTTTATAATTGTAAGTATTATTATCAAATATTTAAACATGCTACAATCATAAGAGTAGTGCTATACTGCAAAATGAAATAAATAAATCCAACATTTAGCTCCAACAAAACTTGTGTAGTTAGAACTGAAATATTTGGACAGAAGCATTGTCTTTGAGAAAGCTAAATGTTTGAAAGCTCACAACACCAATATATAACATTTCAATTTACAACTTTGAAACCACCCAATTTAAAATAAACAAGGTTTACAGAAAAACATATATAGATACCAACTCCACTAAATGACCAACAATATGTAGTTTTACAAACACTTAATTACTAACTGGAAACACTGTGCACATAACTTACAATAGATGTACTAACAAATAAACAATACCATACAACAATATAGCAAAGGAGAGCACATTTAACTTTTCAAAACTGATACAACAAACTGTACACTGTCAGAATACACATCTAGCTTCTCAAATACACAACAAATGTGAGATATAGCACAGAGTAGACCAAATACACATCTAGACCTCAAACACATAGCAAATGTGAGATACAGAACACTGAATGTCAGAATGCACATCAAGCTTTTAAAAAACATTGGGAAATTTATATCACACCAAATAGAATACGCATCTAGCTTCTCAAGCATGTAGCAAATGTGAGACATAGCACACTGAATACTGTCAGACTGCATACATAGCTTATACACAGTAAATGTGTGATACAAATGTGAGACATAGCACACTGAATACTGTCAGACTGCATACATAGCTTATACACACAGTAAATGTGTGATACAAATGTGAGACATAGCACACTGAATACTGTCAGACTGCATGGTAAATGTGTCAATAAATGCGAGACATAGCACACTGAATTCTGTCAGACTGCATATATATAGCTTATACAATGGTAAAGGAGTGATACAAATGTGAGATATAGCACACTGAACACTGCCAGACTGCATATGCATGGTAAATGTGTGATACAAATGTGACACATAGCACACCGAATACTGTCAAACTGAATAATGTATATTGCCTATACACATGGTGAATGTATGATACAAGCATCACATACTCCCAGAATTTATTTATCAGTTCTAACTACATAGCAAATGTCAGATACTGCACTCTTAATACTGTCAGAATGCACATATAGCTTACAGTATGTCCACAATAACCAATATTAGAGTTTTGCAAGACCAGTTTCTATTGTTTTTATCAAATAGTAAACTGATGAAATATACCATTCTCTCTGTATTTGAGGAATGACCCACAATTTACAGAATAGCAGAAATATGTAAAGAAGAAATAGATACTATGATTTTTTAAAGTTTGTAATCATTAAATGAAAAGAACACAAACACTATAATATTTGAAAGTGGTTTAATCAGATTTATGTACAGGGACGCAGTTGTGAGTTGGTAAACTGCCACATGTTGTACACTGTGTACAATTGTATTGCCACATGTATACACTATGTATAAACTGCAACAATCGGTGAACTCACATTGTACATGTGTATAAGTTGAAACAGTTTTTAACCAACACATTAAACAAATGTACACAAAGTTGTAACAATTGCTCAACTGTACTGCAATGTACAAAAAATATAAGTTGTAATAGTTGGTCAACTGTAACACATTTACATGATACGCATGTAAGTTTTAACAGTTTTTGAAGCGTACTACACTGTGATACAAGTTTAAGTTGTAACAGTTATCAAGTGTAACAGACTGTACACAGAGTGAACTACTACTAAATAAAGTGCCCACTGATCAAATTCTAAAATGTTATCCAGTTGTAACATCTACACTTAATTACTTAATACCTGCTTATGAGCTGAATTCAGTGTAAATAACAGAAGTACAGAAAGCCTAAAAAAGTACCTCACCAATATTGGTTCAATATAGTGCATTCATTTTAGTCAACAATAATTTCTATTTACATTCATATATATACTATATAATATGTATTTAATTACATTTAAACAATTTTTTATAATATATATTATTATAATTCATTTTTAATATCAAAAATGTTTCAAATTCTATACTTTTTACTTCACTTTATACAACACAAGATACTGAAAGATACATAAAATCATAACCTATTTTTTGAAAATTTATGTATTTTATAAATTATATTATTTTTAATATAACAAGCTTATTACTACAGTGATTATAAAACAAACATTACATTTCCACGAACTAACATCCCGATCTCTATCTTCTACCTCACTATATTCTCAATGTTGTGTGTTGGAGAATACATTGAAATCTATTATTATTATCATGGATATCATATAATAAAAAACATGTCTAAATATAGCACTGAATAACTGAAGTAACAAAGACAAAACAGGATACAGATATAATTCTTGATATATTTCTAGCACTAATGTAAACAAAAATTTGCAAAACACTGCAACCAGTTTTAAAGAATAATAAAAATTTTGCCCATCACAAGTTAATTTCAATGTATTCTTTATATATATTTTGCTTTTGTTTCGTTACAAATATTAAATTACTTTTACAACAAGTTAAGCATATTTCTGCCAAGTATTTCTATATATCTAGAGAGCTTCTTTGTCCCTCCATCTGCATGTGACTAAATTTGTCCCAGTGAGCACAAAGTGCTTAATCATATAACCGGATTTTGGTCCATGATAACAAAGTTTTAATACTTTTATTTATTATCTTTTTTAGGAGGGGATGTTGGAAAAGAAAAAACCTAGTCCTTAGATAATTCAGTCAATTTTTAGCTTTCCAGATAAGTCACCTCTCTTAAAACATTCTGAGTGTGTGTACTTTTTAGATATAAAAAAAAAGCTTTGATAAATTCTAATTAGTTTGCAGCTCAAATATAACACAGTTAAAATGTTTTATCTTTTTCAAAATGATATATTTTGTCACCACGACTTAAGAGGATGACAATGTAATATTCATAATTATAACATTTAACATAATAGACTTGCTAACACGTATTTGTCAACACTAAATTAAAGCACAAAATTTATAATAGAAACTATAACGCAGGAATTTCTGTAGGATTAAATGTCTTGCCTAAAAAAAAAAAAAAACCATAATTTTAGGATATAAAGATATTATTAATTAATTAAACAAACATAAAAAAAGAAGAAAAGAAGTATTTGTTTCAGGATGATCATTCACAAATTCAACTATAACCCATATTTCAATCACTTATCAGAAATGGACAAAAAAGCAACAATGAAATGTAGAATCTAAGTGCAAAATGTGACACCTGGCCCTTTTGCGAATGTAACACCTGTATCTCACCTTCCAAAAATGAAAAAAATTAAAACAAAAATAATACCATCCTAAGAAACAAACAAAAAGCGTGTTATTGATCAAGTATCTAACTTATACTACTAATGAACTCAATTTGGTACAGGATACAAGAAGGTGCACAAACATGTGAGATTATTATGACAAATACATATCACTAACACGGTAACAGACAGCAACCAAGGCATAAACTTTATCAGTTATATATTGTGAAACATTATTTATATTCTTTTTATTTATTTATTTTTTTAATTTGTACTTTAATAGCTCATGTTGTAGATTTTTTTACAAACTGACTGAAGGTGTGGAGTGTGCCTATGTCGTCATGCCAAGTGTAAGTGATCAGACAAGTGGCTCACAGCACCTACTTCCAGTCAGTATTTTACATTCATTGTTAGTTTAGGTCAATGCAGAACGAAAAGATAATCATTTCTGGAATCAGGAGAAAAGTCTGAGGGGATTTTCCATTAATTTTTATAAAATTAAGTTAAAAATTAAAATTAAGTTATTTTTTTGTCAATTTAAAATGTTTTGGTAGTCATTTTCATAACCCGTGTAACCACAAAATGTACTGAAAAACAAAATAATAAAATACTTAATCAGAGTGGTATAACTATACACTCTTATATTAAATGAAAGATTCTGGCAATGTACGAATCGTATTAAAGAAATGTGTTAATTAAGCATTTTTGGAAGAACTATCATTTTCTATAGCTATTTTAATTTTTAAAATAAAAATTGTCTACAATATTGTGGGACTGATAGAACACCACTGTAAATACAGTTATGGTAAATTTTTAATTTGCTTTCAGAAAACTGTTCAAGGATGGCTGTCATTGGCACAACCTAATTTTTATTGAAGCTTCTGGATGTCATGGTAAATGATGAAAATGAGAAAACTGGTGATAAGTGTTTTCATTCATATTTTTTAACTTCTCAAAATAATTAAAAAAAAATTAAAACCAAAAAAGGTTCTTATTACCAAAAATGGTTAATTTTTTTCTCTATATCAATGTAAATTTATCCATGAAAATTCATGTGTACAGTGAATGCAAAATAATATAACTTCTAATCAGTATAGCTTATATACATCCTGTGATATTCATTTATTAATTTTGCTACATCACTACTAAACCATTCAATCTATTTATAAAAATAATTACTTTCAAGCAATCAGTCAACAGATACATTTTAATAATGTAAGAAGTATTTTTTAATCGAGAAGAAATATTAGCAGTACCGGTAGTTGTTCTGTTAACTATTGTTATTGTTATTAAATTACTCTACCAAATTACTGAAAATTAGAAAAGCAGCCAACCTCAATGGAGCCTCAGGCATTCATAAATGCCAGACTCAATTTGATAATGATTTGTGGTTTATTTAATTTTATGGTTAGTTCATGAAAACTGATGAGATTTCTAACAGATGTACATCCCCATGAGGCAACCTGATTAACATAATGAAAGACATATTCCTATCAGGTTTAACAGTGATTACAATATCCAGTCAGTATTTCCCATTATTAATGAAACAAGATTAAGACACATTTTGAATCATTTTTATATACATTACATAATTGAATATTGCATAAAATAAGCTGAATACATATTATTTATTGAAAATATATTCAACAATTTATCAAATATGGTACACCTCTTATTTACTTTTTATGTTAAAATCCAAAAATTAATCAGATGAATGGTAGATGGTAATGTATGAAGAAACAAAATTGGATTTTATACAATTGAATTGATTGAATATTGATTTAAAGAGCCCCTAGCACAAAAATAAACATCTACTATTGGGGGTAGACTTTTTACAAAGGAATGTTTTAATCTGGTCCACATACTTGGAAGTGATGAAATGTCATGAAATATAATATGTACAAAGTGTTTAAAACCCAGTAATAGATTATTCTGTTATGCTTTGAACTTGTGGCTATGTCCAACATAATACCTGTGCATCCCTAAAGTAAAGTTTGTTTTATTTAACAATGCCTGTAGAACACATTGATTTTTATCTGATAATACGGTTATTGGACGTCATACATATGGTCATTCCGACATAAGTCTTTAGAGGAAACCTGATGTCAGCCCATAGGCTCCTCCTTCCAATAAGCAGCAAGGGATCTTTTATATGCACCATCCCACAGACAGGACAGCACATACCACAACCTTTAATAAACCAGTTGTAGAACATTGGTTGGAACGGGAAATAGCCCAAACTGCAAATAGATCCACTGAGAAGGATCGATCCGATGACTGACTGGTTCACAGGCAGACACGCTACCGTTTGAGCTAGATCCCACTCTCTGCACATCCCTAATGCTTACATAAGCAAAGCAAAGATGACTTATGGAATACACCAATCGATATTAAAAAAACTATAATATATTATCAAAATTAATAATATTCTATGTGAAGTTTACAAATTGCATTTAATAAATAATTAATAATGTGTGTCTTTGTTTACAGAGAAATTTGAACTCTTGGTGAAGTCTTTTTTAATACAAATTTTATCTCCCAAGTTGAAATTTGTATCTCCCTATTTTCATCATCCACTCAATGTAATATTAATATTAAAGTTCAACTTTAACTTAAAGTTAATGATTTCAAATGATTTAAATGAGATACATTTTGCTATCAAAATTTTATATCAGATTTTAATCAAATTGAGATAAGTTAATTAGTGATAATATACAAATACACAAAGCAGCAGTAAGAATAACTAGCTGCAATTAACTATTTACAATCAAATCAACAAAAATCTCCACTAAAACATGTATTGTGTACATAACAGTAATGTAAAAAAAGGATAACAGAACCAAAACAAAAATATTTTTCAGTGTAATTACTGGGGAAATTTTTTTGTTTGATGTGGAAATGTACTTAATATGTTTTAAAACATGCAATTATCATGCAAGACAATGTACAAAAATATATTAAAAAATTATGTTTTTGGTGATTTTGCACACATGAAGGTACAATGAAAGACTTTTCAGAATAGTCATAATGCTAATGAGCATCATTTGTCATTTAAATGTTGAAGATTAATTTCATTTTCAAATAAAGTATAACATAAATATTAGAAGTAGATTTTCAAAACAGAAATATCACAGCCTCATTTTAGTGAGTTTTGTTAAAACATTCCTCAGTTATGAACTTCAAATGGTTTCAAATATTATTTTCTGACAAAATGTTATTTTTAAAAATTATTGATTGATATAAGTTTATACTTGGCAAAAACTCTATTTTTATATTTTGGTGGGTAGTGTGGGGTGGAGGCAGATGTGTATGGCAACTACAGACCTAATATTATTAATAAGATAGATTCATCATTGTTATATTTATAGGCTACCTACATTTTATTGCCTCTAATCAAAGTGGCTAACACTTTATCCTTAAAATAATTTACAATGTCATGGTTACTAATATATCTAACATATAAACTGTTTAAAATCAAAGTGCTTAATTGCAAATACAATGGGGCAGTGTTAAAATGACCATCATATTCATAAATATTTTTTCATATTTAAATAATAAATTGGCTTTGTTAGCAGATCTTCACCTAATCACATTGCTATAACACTTCTTAGAAGTTTTTTCTTTTTCTTTTTTAATGTTTCATACAATTATAGTTATTGATTTTAAGTTGAACCTGCCCTGAGTTACATTGCTAGAAATGTACACACAATATACATTAATTTCTTAAGTCATTATTACGAAAATGTAACAACATATATTTACATGATTTAAAATAGCATGCATTTATTTTTATAAATAGTACAAATTGAGATATAAAGGTAAACAACAACAACAACAAAAAATGAAGAAACTAAAAAGAAACAATCTTTGTTTGTTTTTCAAAGTGATTTCATTAGCTTGTCATATATTTATAATCCTATGTAATTTGGAACAAGCAATAAAAAAAAAAATCACCAACAAAACAAATCCCCATTAATCTATAAGTACCTAGATTCTATGGGTGATGAATAAATAAGGTCTAGGGGAAACACTGATCACATAAAAACTATTTTATTTAATCCTGAGATGAGATAAAATAAGAGACGAACATGCATTTTAAAATGGCTTTTGAGAATTAAAAAAAAAAGAACAAAAAGATAATCAGAAAATTTCAAGAATATTTTTATTTCAATATTTCAAGAGTTGTTGGCTGAGGTGTGGTAAATAGTAAGACTGATCAATCAGGAGACAAGAGATATTTTATAGGTGTGCACTAAAATGTTTGCTATATAAGTGTAGGTATGTCTTTTCCTAATTATTGTCAAAAGTCAGAAACAAATTAAGTAATTTTATGTACATAGGAATGTATGTATGTGTGTTTATTAGTAAGCCTCAGTGGTTAAGTGGTAGGGCATCAGACTCTCAAGCTGAAGGCAGTGATTAAAAACCTGTTGGAGGCTGGCTCACACTTGACTACGTGTCAAAATTAACAAATGTTTGACATACAATAGTTGATGATTAACAATGTGCACAAGCAGTGTCTTTAAACAAACCAATTTTATTTATTTTTGAATGTATGTTTATTGTTTAGTCTGAAAGATGTATGTGTCAGGACAGATCCTGTCCAATGTGTCAGATTGCAAACCTGTGTAATTATTTCAACTTTTAAAATACTTAAGATTTATTATTTTTATTAATTGCAAAAGCCATAAACTTGAAACCTGAAAAGATGGTAACTGCATTCTTAAACAATGTAGAACATTCTTAAATTAAGCAGCCAACTAAAGCTCTCTTAATAATTTCTCTAAATTGAATAATATTATATCACACACAAAAAAAACCCTCTAAAAGGACTCTTCCCAAAAACCAATTATTATGGCACTAAATATTTATTTTCAATATACACTGCACATAATTTTATATATTTAATGCCAAGAAACAAACAACCCACAAGCCAAACAAAACAATAAAACATATTTACTTTCAGTATTCCATGATTATAATTTTATAACTACCATTAAATAACCTAACTTTTAAAATAAAAATAAAGTTCTTAAATATATTTAAACAGATAAATAAGGACTGTTTCATAAAATTTTATTTGTATCACAAGTCTACGGTTAAGTTATATAATGAGATGGAAATAGAAAATACTGTTGCTATGCATCAAGTTATGCTTAACATTAAGACAAGACAGCATATAGAAAATGTGTACAAAATATGTAATTGAAAGAATAACACAAGACAAATTAATACTGACTTGCCATGCTAATGAATGTGTTTATCAAGTGGCATGATAAACACAAACTTGAATGATTACACAAAGCATTTAGTTTTCTATCAAGCACAGAAAATAGCAAACAATTTATTTTGACACTACAAGAAAATTTAATGTTCAATTACTTATGAGTGATTATTTTTATGTCAAATGATGATGATCTATCACAATTAGTTTAATTCTGAATATGGGAAAAGGTCAATGTTGTGTTTTAAAATATTTATAATTTAATACAAACATTCAGCTATACATTCAGTAAAGTGAAGTTTTCTTTGAGTAGATGATATCATGATTTTTAATGAATACAAATCTATCAGGTTATGTGGATGACATTATATCAATTCTACTGCTATGATTCACTGTTTATATTTTTTTAACAATTCTAAGCAAAACTTCAATTATCTTAGCCAAGCCTTTATTTTTAAGCACTATTATAGTATAGAAATAAAATAATCCTTTCGTACATTCTTATTAATTAAACCTGAGTTTTGTACCAAACTTGATTACTGGACAATATTTATAGATAAACCAATCAGAAACCTGTGTTTTTGTGTGATATAAACAACCACATTTATTGCACCAGCTTAATGTATAGGGATATATCATGCACATTAATATATGTACAGTTATTTTTACAAACAAGAAATTAAAAATGGAAGTATTAGCACAATTGAGTGTGAATATTTTGAATTACTTCACAACATATTTGTCACACTGAGATTAAGTATTTTATATCTAAAAATATATATCTAACTTAGTTATCTCAAAAATGTAAAACCTAAAAAATATCTGTTGTTCATTCAATACATGTGACCCTAATTAAATATGGCAATAAAACATTTACTACAAATTATTGGTGAATTTTTTAACCTAATGTATCTAATTAAAAAAGAAAATTAAATAAAACTAATTTCTAAAAATTCTATCCTATTAACCCTATTTACTTTAAAATTAAAAAATAATTATTTTGGCCTAACTAATATTATTGATTTATTTTTTAAAGCCCTCTTGTTAATGAAACACGTAATGAGTGTATAAATTGTACAATCTATGATATAAGTACTGATTTGAAGATTTTTGGCTTTAGATATTCTTAAATGTTTGGCAAAAGAAAGTCCCATTAAAAGCTAAAATAATTTTTCATATTTATTTGAGATATCATAATTGTGCCATCTTTATTGATAATTTTTGCATGCCATATGATTATGAATTTGAAGGACTCTTTTTTTTTTTCTTTCCTTCTGTACAAACAAAATTAACCCGTATACTACGCACCAGTTAATGGCAACTCTAAGTCTAGTAAAAGTAGAACATTTAATGTTCTTGAATTTGTTGACACCAATATGAAATTTCTTCCTAAATGTTTTCAAACAAATTAAAATAAATCACAGCCAAATAAAATAGTTTAAAAAATTAACATAATTAATATTAATTTATAAATTAAATGTTAACGGAATGGCAAACATTTCCAAATGATTTTATTCATAAGACTACAAAAAAATATTTTAAATTATTAACTTATTATGTGCATAGTAACATTTAGACACACTATAAAAACATTGAATAAGTCTATCTATGCACTATATGTTAACCCTTGACCCCACTTATCTGCCCTGTATTGTACTGACATTGGCTAATCAAAAGCAGTCTGTAGAGACAAAAGGGTGATAATAATGGAACACAAGATAAAACAAGTACATTGATTGCATGTATAACAATAAATTAAAAGAACTAAAAATCAAGTAAACAACATCATGCAGTGATGGCTGGTGACTGCGACAAGACAACAATGATGACAACTGTGGAATGGTGCCGACACTCAGGCGAGAGTGACTGCAAGAATGATAGTGATCACTGCCAGCAGGATAAGAATACATATAACTATCATAAACTTTTTCTGAAAAATACAAATACAAAACAGAACGTAAACTAATAATATATACATATAAACTAGTAAAATAGGTACACTGAATAAATTTACACATAAACTAGTAAAATAAACATAATATATATATAAAACAGAGTATGAAATTAGCATATTTACAACAAAATGTTATTAAATACTGGTTTAACACACCCCAGCAGAAAAAATAAACATCGGCTACTGGAGAGATCAAAATGTAATCATCTCTCTATGTAGTTTTAATCAGCCTTTGAGCAGAATAAACAAAGGAGACTGATTAACCCATGTTAATTTCATACTCTGAAAACCTAGTAAAACAAGTACACAGAATACATTTACACATATCACGTTCTCAGATACATCACAAACAAAATATTCAATATTGAAACTTATAAATAAAATAAAAACCCTCAAGTTACATCTAGGATAGAGAACAATATGTATCTATATCTACAATATCAAAGTGACAACATAATGAAGTACTAATGTGGTGCTTTACAACAAGTAATGCAATAGAAACAAGTAATGCAATAGAAAACTTTAATATTTATTCATTTACTGAAATCCACTGAGGACTTTTGGTCAAGGTTGCAAGATTGTGCCATTCAATTCAAATGGGTATTTATGTTTTATATAGCAAGATACAAATTAATAAAATAGAACAAATTCTGAATAGTTGTCCAGACATTCATTTTTAAATAATACATTAAATGATACAAAATATTTTAGGCCTGACTTTTTTTACTGGACCGAGACAAAATAGTGAAAAAATAAACTACGAAAGGAGATAATTCACTGACAGACCAAACAAAAAATAATTTTTGATTTGAACATTTCAAAAAAGCTTTTGACTTACTGAAATAAAATAAACAGCTGTATCTGGCAACCCTAATATACAATTAAAATATCTGTCTGAAATATTGAAACCAATGGGGGCTACAAACCACGTAAGTTCATCAACATTCCAGTCAGTTGTCACACTGATGGCAAAACCTGCAAAACAGACTGAAAAGAAACAAACCTCCTATGTACTTACCCGCCTAGCTTTACTTTGGTATTTTACTGCTTTCTTTGTGTCCATTTTAGCAGTTTCTATATAGTCTACAGCTTGTTCCACATTGTATTCAATCCGATCTATCATTTCTCCCTAAAACAAAATTAATTCTTTAATATATATTTTTATATCTATTTTCATTGGTTCAAATAGCCAAAGATACTGTTAGACACCCTGTATTAAAAGTGATATTGCCTTCTCAGATTTCAAAAACCCTATAATGATATTTTGAATATGAGTTATTTCCCTTCATTTACATTTAGGAGAAGAAAAACAATCTAAAATTTTCAACATTTCCTTTATACATCATAAATTTACAGTGACAGAAAAACTTTTATACAATCTACTAACAGACTAATACTTTAGCAAAAATATTTAAAAAAAAAGAAAACAATTAACTTGCAGTACTTGTGAATAAAAGAAAAATAACCATTTAAAAACACTTTACAATGATTATTTATATAACATTTTCAAATTTATTCAAGTGAAGAATTCCACACATGCACAGAATATATTCAATTGCTATTAACTTTTCTGTATAAGATAAAATGCATACATAGAAATGGGGCTAACAACATGATGTTACCAGGAAATAAACTATAGAAGAGTTACCTGTTGTTCAACCAACATTGCCATGTCCATGAACATATCATGTAATTCTCGTATACTTGTTTCCAATTTAATAATATCGTTATGACGAGCTTCAATATCGGCTAATGTCTGTTTTGCTTGCTGTGTCTCCATGATAATCTGAAATACAAATGACAAAACTTTATATTTTTCATATACATATATATATATATATATATATATATATATATATACAGTGAAACCCCATCTAACAACCACCCTAAAACTAAGACCACCCCGCTATAAAGACTGATATTTTAAAGACCTGAATTTCTCTTATTACTTTTATAGTAAACCTACCCCGAAATTAAGACCACCCCACTATTCCGGATTACAACCAGTAAAATGAGTCCCAATGGACGTTTTCAGCGTATTTTGACCCCACTAAAGCGACCAAATTAAAATAGCAAGCCTCGTATATCATGACTGATGTTCAACTGAAATCACTGTAATGGTCAGAATATCCAAAATTAACAGGCGGCATGTTTTGTAGTTTTGTATGTAGAAAAGGATTAAAATAAGTTTGAAATGATATTAAAAATTACATGCGGTACTTTCAGTTTTCGTAAGCCGGTACATTTTGGTATAACGGCAACAGATCCATTCAGTTCAGTTTGATTTTTGAACCATGCCCACATACATTCGGTTCGGGCATGCCCGCCACGGGCCCAAGGTCTTAAAACAAGGACACTGGGTCCGGGGCGAAAAAGAGCAGAAAAAAGAGAGAAAAGAAAAGAATTGGGTGGTTATAGTACTACTCTAGTAAAGAAAAAGGGGACTTTTTGATATTTTGATTTAAATGGCGAGGATGTAATACAATTTTGAGTGGTCTATCTAAAAAAGTTTAATTATATAACCGGAATTTATTTAATTTGAAAGCCCCAGAAAAATGTCCGGTAATAAGACCAAGAGGTACAGGACCTCGAAGGGGGGGTGTTTCCCCTGGGGAGTATCCTAAGAGCCCCTCATAGATCCGGGAATCAGATGCCGCTACCCTCCTAGAAAAAGCGGGGCAGGGGGACCGACCCACCTATCAATTTGCCAACGCATACGCCCTAGCGCAGGTCCGCCCCCTCCCCACTTCGCTCCGAAGAACGGCCACCAACCCCCCGATCGCCGACACACCCATCGGAGGCTCGCCACTTTGGTCACAGAAGGAAGAGACAAGAATCTTGTCTGTCTGGATTCCTCTTCCTTGTTTGTGAAGGTGTTGCATGTCAGTAGTTGAGTTTTAGAAAGTTTGGTCGTCGTCCGTCCCAGAGGCGGTGTAAAACGTATCTCCGAACTCATGGGGTGCTTGGTTTTCCAATGTATCCCCAGATACCGTCACCACTTTAATATATGTCCGACCGAACGTCCGGCACGATATATAATCGTGACAGTGTGCCCGGTCGGACACAAACTTGGGTAGCTGACTGCTGCAAAATCTTATAGTCCATAGTTGCCATCAGCCAGACTAGCCAGGAATTACATGCCTAATTTTAAAAAAAATGGTTAAAACGAACACGCCAAGATAAATATATAAAAATATGTAAATTTATTTGAATGGTTAAAAGATATTTATATTATTTTAAAATAGCCTCAGATTTTCCTGCCAATAGTCTGCTGCCGATTTTGTTTATTAATTAATTAGTTAAAATAGGTTTCTGAAATTTAAAATGTATAGTAAATTATTAATTAAGATTATTTACAACATTAATATAATAAAAAACACAACATTGTATAAAACACAACACAGTTGTCCGCCATCTTGTTTTAATTCTAAAAAAAAAAGATATATAATTAATATTATATATTTTTATTTAGATTTGATTATTAAAAAAAAGAAAAGGATCTCCGGTTAACTCCTATGGTCAGGAACCGCGGTCTCCATGTTATATTATTTATTTTAAAATTTATTTAGGATAGTAAGAGGGAGGGCGGTGTGTATAGGCAGATACCGACCCAAGTAGGGGGAATATTATATCAAGTCCCTTTTTGGCACTCACCCGTCCAAGACGCGAAGCGGTCCCGTACATAGGATAAAAACGGCATTCGAGTGTCGGACAGGGGAGTGCGAATTCCAAGGTACTCAAAGCCATAAGCGAGCTCCCACGAGGCCCCCTGGGGGGTTCGCCTAAGAGATCATCGTAAAAGACCCCCCCAGCCTAGGGCCTCACATAAAGCGAAAACGTAGGATGTGGGTGGGTCGGTGATCTCCCAGGGTCCGCTCACAGCTGGATTATCTCGGCCTTACGGTGCACGGGGACGGAGAAAATATTGATATTTTTAACGTCTACGTGCACTGTGGCAGTGAGCAAGGGACAATCACTCTAACTGATTACTCTAAAATCATCGGAGACACAATTAATAAGGTTATTATTGTAGGTGATTTCAATAGTAGAAATACCTTATGGGGATCTACTACCACCTGCAGTAGTGGCCGTATTATAGAAGAGTTCATGGATCTTCATGATCTCATCTGTCTCAACGATGGTTCCACCACATTTATCTCGGACATTAATGGGGGTACCTCCTCTATTGACCTGTCCCTTGTCTCCTCTTCCATTGGTAGTAAATGTGAGTGGGAGGTGTTGAACGATCTCAATAGTGACCATCTTCCCATCCAAGTGTTTTATAACTGTAATTTTAAATGGGAGGTTTTAGGAAAACACATTCCAAAATGGAGACTAAAAGATGGTAATTGGACTGGGTTTTTTTTCAGATGGTCTGAAATTAAAAAAATCGGAAATAGTTTCTCCCGACATCGATATTTATAATGCCAATTTGGTTCAGGCTATAAATAAAATTGCGGATATACACGTTCCAAAAACTAAACCTCCAGGCAATAAAAACCCAGTACCTTGGTGGTCAGATGAGATCGGGAAAACCTTAAGGGAGAGAAACAAATTAAGAAAGATTTATCAAAAAAAGCGAACCTTGGATTCGGAAAAAAATTATAAAGAGGCAAAATTTCGAGCTACCCAGGCTATACTAAAAGCAAAAGAGGCCTCTTGGCAAACTTTTTGTAATAATTTAACTCCACAAATTCCTATAAAAAAAGCCTGGGCTTTAATTAAAAAAATCCAAGGGAAATCTTATCCGCCACAAAAAATATTGGGAAAAAATAAAAAATTTCAAACATTTCAGGAAAAGGCGGATATTTTCGGGGAAACGTTCGCTTTAAATAGCAATAATGCGAACTTCCCCACAAAATTTATTATAAATAAAAGTGAAAATAAAATACCTTTAGATGCAAATCTTTCAGATGATTCTCTCCCTTATAACTGCCCATTTACTATGGAGGAGTTGAGGGGGTCATTTGGGAATAGAGAGGGTACGGCCACAGGTCCGGATAAAATTAGCTATGTCTTCCTTAAAAATATGCCCAATAATCTATTGCAAA